>CAJPEV010000189.1:4290-168458 GCA_905338385.1 Darwinula stevensoni | reverse complement strand
CGTCAGACGAGAGTCACATTCCGTTGCTTATCTACGATTCACACTTCGCGATAGGCACATCATTCCAATGTGCGATGAAGAGACGAGCTGCATCCACACGGTTCACCACTGGATTCCCCCCCCCCCCCGCCTCTTCGCATTGCATCATTGCCAGGACGAGGGATTTTCACGGGAGATAAGCTGGATGGGAGCACGGAGATGACTCAGCAGGACTTGTAACTCGTGTGATTTGTTTAGTCCATGTGACCTTTCGTGGGAGGCAGGGAGGATGCCCAGGAGCGAAATTCCATCATGGACTCCAGCGAAGTTCCGAGGGACGCTCGCGTGCCCAATGCATTCCTAGAAACACATTATACAACAAATGAAGCTATGACGGGGCATCACACAAGCAGGCCTTGCTTCGTAACGTAAGACAGAGAGGCGTTTGAAAAGCAATACTTCTCCATTAAGCGTAAATCATGAGGGTTCGCATGGAAATGGAACCGAAAGGGCTCCTCTGCTTACATATTGAAAGCGACTATAAAGTCGATGTATTGATCCGTTTTACCACGGCCTTCAATCCAGCAAGAAGGTGGCAATTGTTTTCCTTCGTATTTTAGATTACTAAGCCTTTCGCGGATGCTCTATTTCGTGAAATCGGTTCAGAAGGATTCTACCGTTGGTGATGAGAGCAAGAAAAATTAGGCTTCACGTCGGCTATGCACTCACGCCACTGGACCCTTGGCCGCACGGAGCCTACTGAGGGAGGTCAGAAGGCAAAAGGAAACAATGAAATGGTATGCAAACGAGAGTGTGTGTCGAACAAAGGGAAAGGGGAAACCCTTGCTGCCATCGATCATCCAGCCCTCTGCTGATAACACAATGGATTATTCCCAGGAAATGTCAGGTATTCCTGCACACTCTGAAAAGTATCGACTTCAACTTTCCTCGCACTGATTAGAGAGGTCTTCAAGTCCACACTTGACATATTTTTCCTCTTCGGCCCACCTTTTCTGCCACCTTTTTTGTATTTTTCATCACGTAACGATTCTCTTCGTCATTTTCTCATAAGATGTCATGGCGTTTTATGTACGAGTATATCCATATATGAAGTAATGTGAAAATCTATTTTCAATGGCTTTCCCTTTCTTCAACTTCCCCGCCTCTCAACGGGACTCACTAACGTTAGGCCTGACCAACAGACTGCCTTCAGGTCACTCGAAGACCTACCCTTTTCTTTTCAAAAGAATCTCAATTCACGGCTTACGACGCCAATTAGGCCTATAAGGGTGAATCGTGGTCTTCGAGACATCTGGTTAAGGATGTGTAACGTTAGGAAGATCGCAGGCCTATTCATACGTTCATGAACCATTTCAGAGTGGACGTGTAACGTTAGACCGATTNATCGCAGGCCTATTCATACGTTCATGAACCATTTCAGAGTGGACGTGTAACGTTAGACCGATTGGAGGCCTGTTTCGCGTTTCATGAACCATTTCAGTGGGACGTGGAACGTTAGGCCTATCTGGAGTTCCTCGAACCATCTCAAATTGGTCTGAGGAGAGAATGCCCTCAAGAGGTATGGAATCCATGGTAATTCAGGGATGTCCGGAATAACACATCTGCATATCCTACCACATCGATCAATAACTACAGCTTCATTCGCAACTCATCTCATGAACTCGGCACAAAAATGTCTCACATTAAATAACAGAAGATCCAGACGCCAATACGAATGTTGAAACGGTCTTGAATGTGGCATCATTTCGACACGGTATCCAGCGACACTGGGGAATGGTACCGGAGCAAGCACTCTAAGCCTTATTGAACAACAGCTACTTTAATTTTTTTAATGGCGAAATGGACTATCGCAAACAGCAAAAAAAGCCACTTTTCGTCATCTACTAGTCAATATCTTTCTTGTGGTTGGTCTCTTTCCTCCGAAAACCCCCCAAGAGTGGCTACCCAGAGGGGGAGGGGAGAGGGGGTTGGAATGAAATTTACATCCTTCAAAAATGCGATTCAGCGTTCTCAACCCTGGGGAGATGGAGCTTCAAATTTGCTGGAACGATCCTGTGGTGAGAGAGGAAGAAATATGCCAAATTTCGTTCCAGTTGATTCTCTTAGAGAAAAATACGAGGAGGTTGAATTTTACGGCGGGAAGGGGTTCAAGGTGGATAATAGGCGCTACCAAAGCCTACTGATTATGCCTGGGCTCAGTGCCGTGACAAGGGGTGTGCGAACGGTGCCCCCGCATAGGGCGCCGATTGGCTGCCTGATTATTACAAAATATAAATAAAACTTTAAAAGAAAAGCAAATTATCCTGAATTTAACCAAATAAAACACAGAAATTAAAATGTAATGTATTGTTGGTACTGTGGAAGCTGGAGATGTACAGCGGTGGAGCGGTTTGATATTTCGCCCGGAGGGGGGGCGCTGGACTGATATTTCACACAGGGCGCCAAGTATCCTCGGTACGGCTCCGCTTGGGTGTCTGTATGTCCGCATTGCCGTGTGCGCATGCGCGGCGCCTTTTTCTGCCCGGCTCCGAGTCTCGCTCTCTCCCTCTTGTGCACTTTCCCTCCGGCCATTGTGACTGTCGGATCCAGGGGGGTCCGAGAGGTGGGGGTAAAATCTTGCGCATGTGATGACGTCAGCGAAACGTTCCTCAATAAAAGCTGGCACTTTGGCCTTAAGGATATCACTACCTGCCTGCCTAAGGTCAAGACAGGTCGCACACGCTTCCTCATGTCTCTCATAGCTGTAATACATCTACTCTCGTTTATCAGAGCCACCTAGGCAGCATCGTACATACATTGCCGACAAGTTCCTTGATTTCGACAATATTATTAGGTTCCTTTATTTCATTCACTCTCTTAGTAGCAGTTGTTATGAAGGACAGTAGCATGGATTGCATTGTCTCATCCTCAAGGAATACTTATAGGACTCTGCAGGGTTGAAATGTTTCCTTCCGTGAATTTCCAATATGACTAGCCAGAGAAAATGAATGGTTTGAATTGCTTTGAAGAAAATCTATCCACAGATATGATTTTGTGTGCTCCAATCCCTTCTTAGATTCCTATCATGATCGAAAAAACGCTATAAGGCGCTTGAAAAAGATGACGTACCGATAGAGAATCTTGTCGAAGATCCGACGCAACCTCCCACGTTCACGTTAGGCGTCTAACGTCATCATAACGTAACGGGTGACCATGAATGCTCATTGTTTAGAGGTAGAAATCCTTCGTCAGAAGCTGAAGAGAGCTCAGGATATAATGAAGTTGAGAAAAATTATTTTCCCTCAGGTGATGCAAAAAAGGAACGGTCGTCGAAGATCTACAAGGAAATGTGTCTATGATTCAAAAACTCGTTCACCAAGGAGTATTCACAAATACTCAATTGTGAAATAAGTTATCAAATGCAAGTACTAGTATATCTATCCATTGGCTATTGGGATCTTCATACCTACCAGAACTCTTCTAGACGGAGACACCTGAACAGGGAAAATGCAGTGAGGATGAACGGGGATCGTTAGGAATAGAAGTGCAAACAATTTGGAATAATGGTAACGCAAAAAATAATTTCGTGACAGCTCCGATCCGATGTGAGATGGAATGACATGGAATTCACAAAACTCACACCAAACAGAAAGAGATATTCGGTGAAAAGAACATTTTCACACGTTTCGGATTTCGCGATGTCATGGTCTTGCCCGGATTCCCATGCCAAAGGCGCGCACAGCAACACTGTCTACTTACACAGCATACCCAAAAGTGCGAGGCGTTCCACCCCCCCAAAACGCGTTTCTGCACAGATCTAAGAGGAGTCTCTCCGACCCCCTTTAATCGGATCCATTCTCAAGAAAGTAACAGTCTGGGGGAAGAGAAAGAGTTCAGATTGCATGACGGAAGAAAAGCAATGGATAGGCTGGGAGTCGATCCAAAGGCAAACACATTGGCGAACGTGTACTTTTCCACTGCACCACCGAGCCAAATACCATGAGGGATTTCTTTCCATGCCATCTCTGGCACTAGAACGGAAGAGATGCATTCTACGCACGCCCCCCGCTCCCGATACAGACTATTCCGCGGGACGAGTAAAACGAGTATTACACTTGGAGTCCCCTTTCATCCCTAAGGAAGTATGGCTCATTCGCCGGGATTTATATATTTATCGGGATCTCGACCCCTTTATCGATGAGAAACCCATCCTTTTATCGATCGGCATACTCGCAAGGAGAGTGACTCCCACGGGTGAAAACGGCGGGATTCCACCCGTACGGAAGAGGCACCTTTGTTTCGGAAAGAAGACGTCGGCCGCGTAGGAGCCATCCCGTTTCTCTACCGTATCGTCTCGAAATCGATACGGGATAAGAGTGCCGCTCGATAAAAGTCCGTACCGTAGGCGTGAGCACGCGCGTGAACGAGAGGGAGGGAGGGAGGGTGGGGGGGTTGCGCAGATCGTTCGTGGGTCCGCTGACTCAACTCCTGAATATCCGAAATTGTTGCACGCTAAGCCTAGGCAGACCCAGAGGCCGTGGATGTCTTCCACGGGTCGGCTCGTTCAGTTATAATACATTTGATTGCAATTAAATTTTTATCAAGGAATATTAATAATTTTGTTCACGTCGTTGAGCTCTGAAGGTGCGACCATTCCGAGTTTGTTAGTGTCTAATATACAGGTTGGCCCAAAGGGGGCACTCTTTTCAACGCGCATTTTATGCGTGATGCCTTCAAGGATATTTCTCCTGCATATAAGTAATGGAAAGAAGAAAGATTCAGCTACAAAATAATTTTCTTCAGGCATGAAATATTTGAAAGGATAACTTAGTTATCCTTTCAAATATTTCATGCCTGAAGAAAATTATTTTGTAGCTGAATCTTTCTTCTTTCCATTACTTATATGCAGGAGAAATATCCTTGAAGGCATCACGCATAAAATGCGCGTTGAAAAGAGTGCCCCCTTTGGGCCAACCTGTATATTAGACACTAACAAACTCGGAATGGTCGCACCTTCAGAGCTCAACGACGTAAACAAAATTATTAATATTCCTTGATAAAAATTTAATTTGGAACTCCGAGGTATCAGTATCTAGTTTAGCAACCTAACCGCAAGTACTTTAAGTACTTCGGTGCTCGATGCTAAATGAGTAAATCGAAGTTGTTCATGTGCCGAAGTTTTTCCTTCCTCTAGCCCCACTTCGGTGTATTAAAGAAGAATCGCTAACGGATAAATTTGCGTTTGCACATCGATGCCTCAAAACGTTTTCAAGGTTCGCTCGAGAGGAACATATTCAAAAGAAATATTGAAAAGAAAAAAGGTCCAGTCCTTTCGATCTGACGAGGAAAAGAGAGCAGGAAAAAGAAACACAGAAAAAAAGATATCCCCGAGTCCCTCAGCCATGATGACATCGAAGCGACGGCAAAAAACAAGGAGATTGAAAATTTCATTTTTTCCGAGAACCTTTGCCTCACAAAACACTCCCGGAAAAAGGGAAACATTTTCTCAGGTCATGAAACGTTGAGAGGGAGGCCTTCAGCACCCTCAGAAAAGGTAGACGAAACTTATTTCATACAGAGAAACTCCACAGTCGCACATCCATAGTGGGTAGCGGGAAAGAAAGGGTCCTGTGAAAAGAGTCGGACGTCGGACCGAGCAACGTCACTCCTTTTCCTCCTTTTGCAGGTGAAGAGAGATGGCTTCCATCGTGTTCCACGTCGTCGTCATCGGGGCAGCAATTTTCGCCTTGTGAGCGTGTATCGTCATGTCCGAATCCACGACTCCAGCGAGTGAACCGGATGCTTACATTTGCATAAATTCAGCCAATGTGACGTTTAGCGGTAAGGTGTGCTACAAGTAAATCAAGTAAGCATCGTACAAGGATGCCTCCAGGTTATAAATAATGGAAAGAAGAAAGATTCAGCTACAAAATGCTTTTTTTCAGGCATAAAATATTTTAAAGGATGACTCGTGAAAAAACGTGTGGAATTTCGGTTCGGAAAAATCGCGTGACACCCACTGACCGCAAACGGCGGCAGGCACATCCGATCGTCCTCGCGCCCTTCCCCTTCGCGCGAGCGTCGGGACGTGGAGCTTGTGAGCGCAACGCCGATTTTTCGTGACCGAAATTAGAAGTTTTTTTTTCAAAAACTCACCTTTTAACATGTTTCAAGTCTAAAATAAGCGTTTTGTGTCTAGGTTTTTCTTCGTTCCATTACGTGTTTTCGTAAAAAAAATAGTAATCGAAAGTATCCCGCCTAAAATGTGCATTTTTCGCTTTATTTGCGAAGCAGGAGAATGATAACGTTCTTTCTGTAATAATTTTTTTTCCAAAGAAATTTCACGCACCACACAGGACCGTGGAGGGGCGACCCGACCGGAGCAACAAACGTCACGTACAAGTGCGAAAGCCCGTGAAATAAGTGGAATGAAAGCATTTCCTGCGCCCCTTCCCGCTTTTCCATCGGTCGACCATGATTCCAGAAACGTCTCGCTTTCCCTTCCTCAGCATATCGCGTCGCAGAGGAGTTTACACTCTCCCACCTTTTTCGAGGCATTATGAAAGCACCACCCACATTCAAATCAGCAACATGAAGTACTAATTGAATGCTTCGTATTTAAGACTGTGCTAAACTGGTGACGGGACTGGTACCTACGATAAATGATGGTCATTGCCAGCATTTCCCATGACAACAAATTCTCCAGCCGACAATGTCTCGCGTTCTCCTCGTTGATCGCGAGCGTTTCGCCTGCGAAGGCACTCTGTACGATGCTATATTGTCGCCAAATTTTGACCATGTTATGTCAAAATGATAGGACCTTTTGGACTTTTGACCCTAAAGCATCGCCTCCAGGTCTTAAACTTTGGATCGACACGCATCGCATTCAAATGAGACACGTCAGCGAATTTGGAACTCCTAGGTATCAGTATCTAGTTTAGGAACTTAACCGCAAGTATTTTAAGTACTTCGGTGCTCGATGCTAAATGAGTAAATGGAAGTTGTTCATTTGCAGTAGTTTTTCCTTCCTCTCCCCCCACCTCGGTATATTAAAGAAGAATCGCTAACGGATAAATTTGCATTTGCACGTCGATGCCTCAAAACGTTTTCAAAGTTCGCTCGAAAGGAACATATTCAAAAGACATATTCAAAAGAAATATTGAAAATAAGAAAGGTCCTGTCTTTTCGATCTGACGAGGAAAAGAGAGGAGGAAAAAGAAACACGGAAAAAAAGATATCCATGAGCCCCGTCAGCCATGATGACATCGAAGCGAGGGGAATAAGCACGGAGAGAGAAAAATGCGTATTTTCCGAGAATTTTTCTTCGCAAAACACTCTTGTTCTCGGGAATGAAGCGAGGCGAGTAATTGGTTGCGAACTTGCTCGTTCACTTCGGAGCTCGGGAGTCACAGCGATCCCGATCGAAAGCCTCAGTTGGTCTCCCGCTCGAGCATCGTCCAAGCCTCCCGACTTCCAAGTTTCCCTCGAACGGCAACGTCTTCGCTGTATTCTGACTTAAAGGTATTCACCTTGTTTCGCTTTCTCATTCGTTGCATCTCGACGTTTGCTCGCATCATGATAGAATTTTTCAGTCGCAGGGAATTCCGAATCGTTTGAAATATGGGATAACTCATTGGAAACCTCGCAGTTTCACTTTTATTGTCACGTCTAACATAGAGTTGTGGTAACAATAGGGTTTAAATGGTCGAAAAGACTGTTACTACGGATTCCACCCGACATTTATTTTTTCTGTTCGGTGGCTTGTCAGTCAATGGGTTTTGCTAGCTGATTAGCTTTTCAACGCAATGGACGCAAGCACAATTTAGTGGGAAGCATTCCCTGGGATAAATGTGGAGCTTAGCGGTTTTTTTTCTCCTCCATCTCAAAATTTTTAATCGCTATGAGGGAGAAATTAAATCATATTTCTACTTTTCCGGGAAAGTAGAACGTACATTATCTCTTTAGCCAAATAGCGACTTTCATATCCGACAACTCTTAAATCATTTCATTATTAAGGCATTTAATTTCAGTTGGGATAGGCGTTGGCGAGAGAAAGATCCCAGTACACAGGAAAAGTCTTTGCAAAAGTAGTTGACGGTTCATTTTTGCACTTGTGAACTATTCGTCTCATGAACTTATGCTTCTCATCACATGCTTGAAGCAAAAGCCACTGTCTTCGTGTGCCCCGCAAATATTTCGTCAGTGAACAAGATAAAGTTGACTGTGTCATATTCGTCGAGCCAGATCTGATCCATCTAGGAACCTGCGATGAAAGTAAAACAATATATCTCAAAACTGTCACGTATTAAAGTGAGGATAGTCCCAGCATTAATACTTGACGGGGATTCTTAGGTTTCGGGTTCGGTCCAGCAAATTTGGGAAAGGAAACTCCCTTTTCACTCTCAAAGTAAAGGGGAATTTATGTTCCCGTTCTCTACCTCCTCGATCGATCCCAAGGCCATGAAAACAAAACCCAAAAGGAAAAGAAAGAAAGGACAGGAAACACACAGACACAACACAAGGAACACAGAGAATGGCCGCGAACCCAAGGAAAAGTTCCCCCAGTGAACTATAAACTACGAAAATGGGCTAAGACCCTACAAACCTCCCTCCCAGGCCCACCCAACACGTTACTCTCTGCCTTTCCCATCCACACTCTTCTCGCTCTTTTTCTCACCCAACAAGCTACTCTCTTTTCTATCCCCGCTCCCTCCCCAGTTCGGAGGTTCCGCCTTCTCACGGGACGGGATCCCATATTGGCTGATATTCACTGCATGGAGGTTCGCGATTGGGAGGTAATGGAAAGAGTGCCTGACAGTGTATATGATGAGGATGAGTTATAATGGCGTCTTCTTGTTTGTAATTATTGGAAATTATGGGCTTAGCTGTCAGGACACTGGATCCGGAAAAGGGGGTGTGAGATTCTTAAGATGAAGTAATTTTTGCGTTTTTCGAAGTTTCCCTCAGTTCTCTCCAACCTATATAACTCCCCGTATGGATACAATAATACAACACAAGTGGGTCGATTTTTAAGGGCAAAGGTTATATATATATATATATATATATATATATATATATATAGTGAATCCATGAAACCTTAATGAGGAAGAGAGACGCGATAAGCTTTCCCCCTTAACTGTGCGAGCAGGATATACGTTGTGCTAAAGAAAAAACCTCTAAACACGAACTTCCTCCCTCCTGGACAATAGCCATGAAGGCTGACAAACCCGGAAAAAGGGAAACATTTTCTCAGGTCATTAAACGTTGGGAGGGAGGCCTTCAGCACCCTCAGAAAAGGTAGACGAAACTTATTTCATGCAGAGAAACTTCACAGTCGCACATCCATAGTGGGTAGCGGGAAAGAAAGGGTCCTGTGAAAAGAGTCGAACGTCGGACCGAGCAACGTCACTCCCTTTCCTCCTTTTGCAGGTGAAGAGAGATGGCTTCCATCGTGTTCCACGTCGTCGTCATCGGGGCAGCAATTTTTGCCTTGTGGGCGTGTATCGTCATGTCCGAATCCACGACTCCAGCGAGTGAACCGGATGCTTACTATTGCATAAAGGGTAGCAATGGGTCGCTTGGCGGTAAGGCGTGCTACAAGTTCTTTTTGAGGCGTTTGTGGGCTCGTATTCTGGGCCGAAGTACCTTGTAGTCCTCAAAACGAGTCTGAGAGTTTCGTCATTCGAGAAATAAACTGCTAACTTCTGTGGGTTTTTGTCTTTTTATCGAAAACGAATCGCTGCGTTCGGCATTTTTTCCGCTAAACAGTGTGTCCTCCTCCTTCATTTTTTATGTTTTCTTTTACATGAATTTCCTCGCACATATTTAAGTTGGGCAGATCGAATTCGATACGAAACTTGGATAGCTCAATTTAATAAGTTTTTCCGGGAAAGTTGGAAGAGGCACTTCGAAATGGATCATGGCGATGAAGTTGCAAAAATGCTTGTTGCCCAACCTGCAGGATACGGGGACGAGCCATCGATTCAGGAGAACAGAATATAAAGTCGTAACGCGCATTGCGACCACCTATTGATTCCTCTGCATTGGTAATACACGAAGAGGAATCGTTCGGATGAAAGCGTCACGGAGAAAACGGATTGAAGCTAACAGCCGGCGCGACCCTTGTCTTTTTTTAAACACAAAGAGTTCCAAGATAGAAAACTCCAGTTGTGATCGAAATAATTATGGGTCTGCTGCATCGGCCTCACCGTTTTTAATAACCACGCCGAGCTGGTCGGGCATAGGGAATACATCTATCGCGAGATCTTCCACTTTTTTCAACGCTGAACGTCATTTTTTGGAATAGCTATCTTTCACTGGAGTACAAACCGGGTGTAGATCTGCTTTTCCACTAGCTACGACACCGCAAAGGTCGTTACCTCCGCTTAAACGATACACCTTGGAAAATAAAATTGTCATTCATACGTTGCAGGCCTCCTTGAATGATCCCGGAAAACACACATCAGTTCTCGATCGTTGACATGTCGCGTCGTTTACAGATGGGAGGGGCGTACGCCATGTGGAACGCCAGGGGTGGCATTCACGGTTTCGGCCAGGGATCCTGTCCGCGCTGCTACGAGCAGCCGCTCCCTCCGTTTCGAGACAATCGATCCCTCCGCGGCGACGGCTTTAAGGGAACTGACTATTTCGGCCGTTGGCTGACACCCCAACCCAGGCTAAAATTCAGCACGTGTTCATGGAGTCGAGAACGCGATACGAGGTGTACTGTAGAGATAGAATGAAAATGCAAAAATGGTCCATCTGCTTCTTGTTCAACGATTATACGAAGCTGAATTAATTCCTACGCCATCGAAATCTGTGTAAAAGAAGAATTGCACAGCATCCTTCCCTTCGTGGAGTTACGCAGGGAGAATGCAAGAAAACGATGACGGAACCAAATACATACAGAAGGGGGCTAGGTAGACTGTCTTAATAAAAAAGAGATGATGGAGTGTATCACCTGAATTTATTGATGCTCGTGGGATGCATCACTCGTCGTATCCCAATTGCATTCATGAGCAGTAATATTGCATATTGAATGAGACTTTAAAAGAAGCCTCGCATTACTTCGGTGCAACCTTTTTTTTATGCTTAACCCTCAGAACCATTCGACCGGCCATCGTGCATCCGGGCATTCTCTCAAAACAAATTTTCTTCTCTCTGATACAGAATACATTCGTTCCTTGCTCATAACGAGTTCACGAAAAAATAATGCCGTAGTGTCGCGCGTACCAGGAGTCCACAGGTACTTATGAAAACAACTGCCCCTGGGTGTCCTTTGGGAGAGATACGAGCCGAGCCACTACCGTTCATTCCGTCCCGTTATACACATCAGCCAATGGAGTTTCTTTTCCAGAAATTCTCCTCGAAAAACATTAGACCGCGCGCGATCCTTCCGCTTCCCCTTGATGGGAGGGAGGACACGCTAGTCGTTCTTCTGCAGATCATGCACTACACGTATGATAACTATAGTGTTTTTCACTTGAGTTAGACAACGGTGCATGGTGAGGGTGATATAGGGGATCGACGCAGAAACTAAGAGTTCCATACTTAAATGCAGATGTCGTGATGACATTGGCGACAACGATTATGATTAATTTCCTGCTGAAGAGAGGAAAACCAATATGAACATTCCCTAATACACAATATATTGGAATGATAATTTAATGTCGTAGTGAAACACTAGGCTTTCGTGTCACCCATTACTGTTTTCCTTAATATTTCAGTAAAACAGATGAAGTTTTTGGCATCGTTCCTGGGTTCTGAAGTATCATTCCCCACGCCGAACTCACGTAGGCTGGATTAGGCCTATCTAACGTGGATTTGGGATTGTCCATCGAAGTCCGATCCAGTGTTTCTACATCGTTGAGCCGATGGGAAATTGAAAATGTAGAACCTTTTTATCTAAATAGATTGCAATGAAGGTCTCCCGTTGACAACATGGCTATGCATGCGGTTCATCGTTTCCAATACATAGTTTGATTCAATTGAAAAATCCTAAATATTCGAAGGAAAGAAAGATGTCGCTAGTCACCAGGGGCACCTGCGCCCTCGCCTCCTCTCTGAATGCTCCTCGCATCGGTGTCTTAGTCAAGTGAAAAATTGTCTAACTGAAGTGAAAAACACTGTGAGAATGGAAGATGCCATCGTCAACCACATTAATTTTGAAAATGTTGATGGAGTCGCCTTGGATATATTTGCCTCCAGATCAAAGCTTTAACTCGCTCCACGTGTTCGCCATCGTTTCCAGTTCCAGTACTTATACCCTCCGTGAAAGATGGACTCCAGGAACACCGTCAAGGCGGCCAAGTATTTATACTTTATGTCTGGCGACTGTTACCATCGACACGATCCACGCACAAACTAATTCACCTACTTTGAGTGACTGGAGGGACCTGATCCTAAAAAACGTCCAATGAGGAGATGGAATGGAGTTCAACGGTTGATGCTGGTCCCCAAACCTCCTCAAGTAGAGGAGCTCCATTTCCCTACAATTTCCCCCCTTTGTGAAAAGCTTTCATTTCCCCCAGCCCTACAACGTAGAGTTACTCGATTACTGTCGCAAAAGACTGCCAAGACATGGTCGTCTGGCCATGGTGAGAACTTGCAAAGACCGGTCCATTTTATTCAAGTAGAATACCTGGTTTTCGTCTCGTTGGCTCGTCTTACAGATTTTAATCATGTTTATAGAAGTTGGTGTCGGTGCGTAATAGTCTTTTACAAGGGGCGAGCTCCCTTAGCTGCTGAAAGTGGAAATTCTTGTCTTATTTGATGAGGACGAAACAAAAGATCCGATCCTCGGAAATTTCGAGATCACGGCTAATGCTTTGCTGGATATAAGGCAAATACACTTTGGACGTAGATTATGTTTAACCTTGTAACTACCGTTCTGGATCGCATGAACCATGCTGCAAAAATTGATCCACTTTTGTAGACTGCGCTGGGGACCTAAAAATTTAAATATGTCGTCCGATGTGCGAAACCCCGATGGAGACATGTCGAAGTAATTTTGTATAGTGTTTTGAAGAGATTCTTTGGGAATTAAGGGATGATATGAAGAGTTAAATATGTCACCATCCGGGTTCTGGTAGTTACAGGGTTAAGAGTTCGGTTATCCAGGCTCTCCGCTTCCTCGACTATGGCCAGGATATGGGGATTTCCCGAAATAATGATATCAAATATGATATGCTGTTGCAGTTAACTCGACAGCAGTAGAAGTCTCTCCCGATTCAGCAATTTAGCTGAGTATTTTTTTCATGGGTCATGATTTAACCATATTTTCACGGTCTCTTTTGTCCATTCCGTTGAAGATCTCTAGTTCACCTCTCGTAAAAAAAATGTGTCAAAGGACACAAAGAGAAAGTTGTAGGTGCAGATCATGCCAAGAAACCTGTGAGCGCATTAAAAATACCACTGGGACACCCTATAATGCTTTCATGTTCAGCTTCTTGGCGATCGAGCAGTGTTTGAAGGCATTCCCAGGACGATGGATATTACTCCGTACTATTTATTTTGGTGAATTCCTCATTGTGCAGGTCGATCTGGAGATGATGGGAGTCCTCGACGACAGCCATAAGAATGCTTTCTGTTCTCGGTTTCATATCTGTCGTGGTAACTGAAGTTCCAGATGGTCAGGAAACTTTCCTGGAAACCCTTTCCAGCGTAACAAATGTGGTCCGAGATTCTTTAGCGCAGGACAAAAACATGCGTTTAAGGACGAGAGATGCAGAATCAAATAGGAAGCGGCTTCCATAGAAAAGTCTTCTTTGACTCAGATAATATTATTATGATCGTTCTACTCTGGGGAGTTTTGTGCCATGGCCTTCAAAAAGAAGTGGCATTGTGCAGAGGGCTAGGGAGTTTCCCCTCTTCAAACTCCGGATCCATTACGGTTGCTCGGTGGTAGAACATAACGTGTATGAGGAGACCAACGAATTGACGCCATAGAACGTGTTTAAAAAAGAGACGGTTTTGGCGGGGATGAGCCATGATGGAAGTGGGATGGAGGTTCTATTCTTCAGGTCGAGTGACAGGCAAGTGACAGTCATAGGGACTGTCACTTGCGGATTGTGGTAGTCCCTGGCTTTCATGACGGGGGACAATGCATGGTGATTCCCTAAAGTCACAGGATTCGCGCATGGTGTTCTGCTGAAAATTACGCGATGACACTAACGGAAGTTTCTCTTGGTATAATGATTCGGCGATATAGGTGTTTCTCTATGGATCGTGATTCATAAACTTACCGCACATTAGACTTCCAAGTCGTCTCTTTTTTTAAAAGCTTCTGCATGATTTAAATGGGTACGGAGAGGATGTCCATCGTCGGAATAATTCATTTGAACCTGCGAGCAATGAAGTAGAATACCTCATCTTGCATACTGTGGAAGCCCAGCTTCTCAGTCACTGAGATATCAGAACTTACAAAACTGAAGCCAATAACCACCAAAATTTTCAAAAATGGAGGACAAACCATCCTCCTGGGATGATGAGGCCCCCTCCGCCCCCATCTCTCCACCCATTTGTCCCCTATGGGCAACCCATCAGGCCATCAACCCCCCAATTGTGGTAAAATCTAGATCCTCAAAAAAATTCCTCACTCACCCCAAAAAGTCCCTACACTGTCGTCTGATTAATGCCCAAAGTGTAAAGAACAAATTACTTGAATTAATACATACTTGCCATTTGACAGATATAGTTTTTATTACTGAATCTTGGCTATCTCCCTACATCCCTGACTCCTTGATATGCCCCCCCAACTATTCTTGTCTAAGATGTGATAGAGACAGCCACGGAGGCGGTGTTTGTATAATTTATAAATCTGAACTCGATCTAACCAGCTTTACATTTCCAACCCCATACCAAAACAACCTCCCCCTCGAGGAATCAATTTTCTGCACACTATCATTCCCAAACCAAGACAGAGTCCTAATTGGTCTAATCTATAGACCCCCAAATGACAATGACTACCTAAATAGACTATGCAATTTCCTCGAATATTACTCAGATGTGATTGCCAGATTCAAAAATGTGATTCTCCTTGGTGACTTCAATGTAGACTGGGTGGACATACATGAGAGACTCTCCATCAATAAAACATCTGACAGATTTGTTTTAACTATGAATCTTTTTGGCCTCACTCAATATGTTACTGACATCACCAGACCAAAAGTAATTGATTCATCAAAAGGAACTGTGCTGGACCTTATATTTTCCACCAACCCTAATATCATAGATAATATCCACACTGATCCACCACTGCAGAAATCAGATCACCTCACAGTGTCTTTCACCCTGAAGATCGCCCAGAAAAAGCTCCCTACCCCAGTTCCCTCCTCCAGGCCCATTCTCAAGTATGATCTATGCAACATTCTCTCATACCATTCAGCACTAGAATCTGTCAACTGGTGTTTCCCTAACATCGAACACCTAAAGCCCGAGAACAAATCAAACCCCATCAACTTAAATGAACTATATGATTCCTTCTGTGATAACTTTCTCATGGTAACCTCATGCCATATTCCCTGCACTCTTCCAAAACCATGTCACTTCCCAAAGTGGATCTCCCATCCAGTAAGAAACCTTATTAGAGATAAGCACAAAGCCTTCAACAAATACAAAAAAGCCTTACAAAATGGAGAGACAGCTGCTTCTATCCTTTGGGCAAACTTTAAAAAAATCCGAAATTTAACCCAACGTGCAAAAAAGTCAGCATACTGCTCCTATGTAAGCTCATTATCTGAAGACCCTACCTGTCAGAAGTTTTGGTCCTTCTTCAAATCTAAATTCCATCAAAAAAGCCACGTCTCTTCATTCACCATAAATAATACCACAATCACAGATCCACTGAAGATTGCTGTAGAATTTAATGAGCACTTCCAAAACATGTTCTCTCAAGCCATAACCAGTAACTACATTCCACCATTCTTTCTACCTGATGAATTTTCAATCCCTAACCAAAAAATCTGTGAAACTGAAGTACGAATAGCAATATCCCAACTTAAAAATAAAACATCTAGTGGTCCAGACGATATTTCAAACAAACTTATAAAATTTTCAGCCCCTGGCCTGTATGAACCTCTAACTCAACTATTTAACCTCTCCTTTATTTCTTCTCAGCTCCCAGACCTATGGAAGACAGCAAAGATTATACCCCTTCACAAAAAAGGCCCCAAATCAGACGTAAGGAATTATAGACCTATTTCCCTAACCTCAAGTATTTGTAAAATACTTGAAAAAATTATTGTCACCAGAATAACCAAACACCTGCAAAATAACTCTTTAATATACAGATACCAATATGGCTTTCTGAAAGGTTGCAGCACTTTAGATCAACTTTTAAATGTTTGGGACAGAGTGACAACTTTGTATGATGATAACAACGTTTGCAGAATAGATTTCTGTGCCCTTGACTTCAGCAAAGCTTTTGATAAATTACCTCATGAACTTCTACTGATAAAGCTACAATCTATGTATNTCTTTGCTCCTGTGTTTTGTTATTTATTTTCTAGTTCTGCCTTATTTCCTTTTGTTATGCTTTGTTCCTTATGTATTCCCTTCCATCTTTCCTGGCTGTCATAGTGTCCACCGCTTTACTTGCCAAAAATAAACTGAAACTGAAACTGAAGAAGAAATTGAAGACATTTTCGAGACTCAGGATCCTCTTTAATTTCATTCCTCTTTAATTCCTCACAGAGAAGGTTGATCTGGAGATGATCCGATTCCATGAGGACATGCAAGGCGACGCCTTCCTCCAAAGTTTCATAACTGCCCACGTATAGGAAGTCCCAGACAGCCTGGAAGACTTCCCTCGAGACACCTTTTAGAAAAAACTGTCTTACCACGCGACTCCTTGATGTCGCCTAGAAGCATGAATTTAAAGACGGCGATGTGGAACCGGGCACGAAACAGCTTCCAAAGTATTGAAAGTCTAGGACCTGGATGAATACGTCACGAAGGCCTTCTTTTCTCTTGACTTGAAATCTTCTCTGACTCCAAAATCCTTCATAATGAAAAAAATATGTATGAGTTTTGGTGTGCTTTCCGTCACCGCTCTTAGTTTCCAACATTGCAGATGCGAGAATGAACATTAAGGAGATGGTGGCTAACATTGAGAAGACTCCGCTGGAGATGAATGATAGTATTAAAGAAAGTCGAGCGGTTATATACGCGGAACATTAGGAGGGAAGATGAGTGAGATAGAAACGAGAGTCAGTCTCCTGCTATTGTAAAAATACACTGTTTTCAATAGAAGTAAACTCGAGTGGTATTTCACTCCGCTTCAACCCTTGCAAAAAGATCCATAGGAACCTGATATTTTTTTTAACGTAAAAATCTTATAGGATTCTTGTAGGAATCCTATAACATTTTTATGCTGAAAAAATCGTATAGGATCCTATAGGATTTTTCCGTAAGGGAAAACATCTAACGCCAATCATAATCGTATTTTATCCGAAGAAATCTCAGGTTTATACATCTTGGTTTCATCCTTTCTCGCTTGATATCAGATAGTGTCAGCCGAAAGTTCTCGAGACGATTCTCAAAGCATTGCTCCTGCAACGTTTCGCTTTGTATAAACATAAGCACTTATGTTTGGTGCCATTGGCTTGTGTTTGGTTCAGTAACCGTTCTGAAATAATTTTTGAAAACCCCCGGTTCACAGGGTAGTAATACTTGCTCACAACGCCTAAAATAAAATATGAGGCATAGGATGAAGTCTGTCTGATGGGCGTCTAACAGGATCTCACGATAAAAGACATTGCGTCATAGATTCCGCATGAAATGGAATGTCAGCCAGGAAGTGATACCATGGAAATTAATTGGAATCTAATAAAATCGTAATTAATCTACATGCTGCATTATTACAATCAAGCATGTTGTCAGAAATATGAGGTGAAAATGCAATATTATTGCAATACTCATTGTAAAGGTATTTTCAAATTCATTTTTGGACTCATGTTCCGATGTCATTGTTCGAATTCATTGCATTTTGAATAGTATGCATTTTTAAAGGGACGGTTCAGTAAGAAACCCTCATGGCTTTCAATTTCCGGTCAAAGAGGTCACTAATCAGAGAAGGAAGTGATACAGTGACGGATTCTTCAACAGCAGGAGTTTATTTTTTCTCGTATACTGCAATAAGGGAAATATCTATAAATGGCATCGATGGAGTCGATTCGCAAGGACACCAGTGGTTCTTTAGAGCATCCCTCATCCACGCATCACAGAGTTCATGCGGGGAATGACGAAAGAGATGCATTGGGTTGATCCATTTCCCTATGGATATTTGTTTGGTCTCCGTCGGTGTGGAGGGAAGGAGTGCTGTACATTTTATTGTAGAAACGATGTCATGGGAGAAACATGGGGTCGATGAAATTTCCTATTCAAGAACGCAGAGGTAAAAATCCCGGACATATCTCTATATATATAAAGAAGAAAGTTTGTCTGCCTGTCTGTCTGTCTGTTCCTTTATGCATTCGGACCCCTTGGAGCCAGTGCAACCAAATTTTGCATAGCCTCCTCTTACATCCAGGGGAAGGTCGTGGGCGATCAGAAATTTCCACTCCCGGGGTACTTTCCCGGGGTACTGTAGTGTCTGGGATGGCATTGAAAGTAACGAATGACTCCTGGATTTGGTGGTGCTAGTGGTAGCACACCTTACCAGCGATCAGGAGGCCCGGGTTCGATTCCCGGCCGTCCCCTGTCTTTTTTTCGTCCTCTCTTGGCATCAAACTCTCCCCTCCCGGCCACCTGCATTACAGTATCAAGGTAATCCCATTGGTCGATCACTACAGTAGGTAGTATGTAATATTATTTTGATCAAGTTTTCATCGAAAATATGTTTCAAAACGATAAAAACATTTTACCAATAAGTTTTTTCAACTCCAAAATGATTTAGGAATTACTAGCTGAATTACTACCCGGCGTTGCCCAGGGAAATTCAATATTTCATGCATGGCAAATTGGAGAACGTTCACCTTGTACTGTATATTCTCGGCGGGTGTTGGGGAGGGGGGGGGGGATAATGACTTCAGTGCTGCACTCTTAAATGCGAAAGGGGTTTGTCTCAATGGAGCTGGAGTTGTGGTTTATTTTCTCCTTCACGTTTCGGTGCTTGTTCTTCGCGTCTTGCATGGAACGACGCGTAACTGGATTACCGTAATTACATCCTCATCATTTCCGGACAATGTTGGGAATGCAAAAACAAAATAAAATAATTTCTATTCAGAAGAAAGAGTGACAAACATGCACTTTTTATATTTAGCGAACTTCTGAATGCAAAACTTCCAAGTATTAATATAATGTATTGAAGCAGTACTGTACAGAAACGTATGAGGAGTTCTTGTACTAGTAATCGGAAAGCTCATAGGGTTTCTGCGGAATAAGCTTTTTAGCCAATTTCTGAACGAAAGATTCCATTGGACTTGTCTTGACCAAAGAAAATGCCTTCTGTTGGTCTCATTCTGACACCATGAAAAGAAACAACTAAAAATGATGTCCACTACCAATGGATTACCGAACGAATTTGATGTTTCGAAAGAACAAAATAGGCGTGGACTTATCCACACATTGCGTTTGAGTCTTTCCTATGCCATCAATACATGGTGCAGGGCAAGTAGGCATGGAATAGGAAGAAGAAAACCGTGACGCGCGCATCGAAGTAAGAAACGCGGATGATCACAACGTAAAAATATCCGAGAAGAACCGTCGGTGAAGACAGAAGTCATCTGCAGACAAATGTACTCGATAGATGCAAGATTGGAAACGGTACCTAGCGCAAATAACGGCGGGCTGTGTGACCCAGGAGAAAAGATTATTTCTACAGTCTGACTTGAACCTCGGGAAGACGACCTGAGATTCCACTGATTCATCGTTAAAGCAAAGGAGGAAAAGAAGTAAAAAGGGAATTTTACGTTCTGCCTACCTACCAACCAACTTTTTTCAATTCTCCCCGCTCATCCAGTAAATAAAAAATAACTAAGTTGGTATGTGCAATAAAATTTCTTTTTTTTTTCACGGTGATGCTGGGAGAAGTGTTAGTGAGAGAGTGCTAAGGCCCACATTCATGGGATTCGTGCTTCCACAAACCCATATTCCTACATTTGACTGGGTTCTCCGCACCGCATTAGCAGTACCCTCTGTTTTGGATATCAACATGGCAGTAGAGCCAGAAAGCCCTTACAACTCTCTTTCTCTCTTCCAGATAATACGCCAGAGAGGGATTTTGTAATCCGCACTGTGACAAACGGGAAGTCCTTGTAAGAATCTTTTCTTTTCGATCTCTCCGTCTTCTTTTCACTTATTAATTTAGGGTTAATAAGTGAAAAGAAGACAATTTCCGTCATTTCGTATTATTGACGGAATTTATCCGTAGATCACTTACGATTTCAAAGAATGCTCTTACGGTTTTTTTTTAGACCTAAACGTTCTTACTCTTCTTTATCGAAAAGTTTACTTTCAAATGTTGCTCTTTCGTTTTCTAAAATCACTCCATGCCGTCTCGAGTGGGGTGGTTCCTATCTCGCCTATCGTATATTTGTTCCTGTCAACTGCAAAAGTAAGGTACAGAAAAATCATGTTGACTCAGGTGATGGTTTGAGTCGTGTGCGATAAGCTAAATCAACATCTTCGCAGTACGTATGGAAGGAAATGACCACGTTTCATTACTGGAAAGCAAAAACTTTCACTCTTGAAAACAATCGTGCTGATCAGGTCAATCATAACTTTGACGAATGAGAAAACCGAGTTTACGCTGACAACTCCATCGGAAGTAGTAAACAAATGTGAAAATCACTTGATCCACAAAATTAAGCAAGTGTCTCTCAAATAAATTTGTAGGTGCAGGAATGATCCATCGAAGGAGATAGAGCAGTATTCCCGAGCATGAAACGAAAAGTCGAGGAACAGGAGTTCATTTTTAATGTGTTGAAAGAAAGTTTACCCCAAACTTCAGTGAGGACCTCACACAGTTGTTTAACGTCAATGAGGACTAATTCCCCTCCGGAAATCATCTAGTCGTCCAAATCATTCTGCAGGGTCTCTGACACGTCTCCATATCCAATCGGGCCACTACTTTCCATTCGATGCCATTATACACTTCGATAGATGGAGTCCCTATTCCACCGACGGCATAGAGATTCTCCTCAAACGAAATGAGTCCATGATTATTCCGCTTCTCCTTCATCGGGGGCAAGACACGCCAGTCGTTCTTCCTGATATCATACACATAAACATCTGAGAGATGATCGGAATCTCCAATGCCACCTCCAGCTGCATGGACTTCACCATTGTGGACAGCGACACCCGGAGTTTCTCTGCCTCCTGGCCATTCCTTCAGCTCATGCCACGCGTTCGTCCTCGTGTCCAAACGCTCATGCTTTTTTCCATTTGGAGACCCTCCAATGACGTGGAGGCTGTAATCCAGGAACGCTGCCGAGGCTGCACGACGTTCATACTTCATGTTCTGTGACTGGATCCACTTCCACGTTCCCAGGTCAAATCGATTCACGGATTTGGAGATATTGGAGTCATCTGTGCGTATAAAACCTCCGGAGACGAAGATGGAGTCGAGTCCAACGGCCGATGCAGGCCCCCAAACTTCCTCCGGCGGCGGAGGTCCGTTTTCCCATACTTTCTTTTCAAGGTCAAACACTTTCATCACTCCTTCGCCTGTCATGAACAATTTTCTGTCGACTGCCGAGAAAGTCTCGTAAAACAGTGTTGCATCTGGACAAGGATATGGAGTAAGGACCTGGACCGACCAATCCCGAACATCCACGGACAACACTTTCGCTTCTTCTTCATTTCTTCCCAAGCACCAGAAAGTGTGATAAAATGTGTATAAGTTAGTACCTCTGGCCTTCGCCTTTTTGCCGGGGATTGAATCCTTAGTGCGATGGACGTGGAAGTCCTTTGCTTCTTTGACGAGGGCTAGGCTATGGGGACTTCCCAAAATCACTGGATCATTGGTCTGATCCTGCAGATAATTAAACGGCAGCAGTGAAAGCCTTACATGGTTCAAAAGTTGTGGCACGTGTGTTTTTCGTGAAGAGTCGTGATTCACCCATTTTCTTACAGCTTCGTAAGTATCGACTTCAGAAGAGACTTCCAGGTCATCTCTTTCTAGAAATATCTGTAATGTCTCAAGTGATAAAGAAAGGAAATCCCTGGTAGGAATAATTTCTTGGAACCTGTGAGCAATGAATTCCACTGCTGAATCCTGCAATGCTCTCACATTCACCTTTTCGGCAAACGAGAGGAACTTTAGGGCATTACCAGCTCTCAGCATCTTCTTTAATTTCCCAGCGAATTCCTCGTAGAGGGGGTGAATTTTCAGATGATACGAGTCCTTCAACACAGCCAGGGCGACGTCTTCGTTTTCCGTCCCATATCGATCCTCGTAGATGAAGTCCCAGATGACCTGGAAGCCTTCCACGGAGACCCCCTTCAAGGGAACTACCTTCGTCCGAGACTCATCCATGTCTGTTAGGAAAATGCGCTTGAGGACGGGCGATGCTGAACCCAGGACGAATCGACTACCATGGAACGAGACGCCCTGGACCTGGATGATGACGTCACAAAGGTTATTCTTCTCCCTCGAGTTTTGAGCCATCCCTTTTACAAGGAAACTATAATGCTCCTTGGTTTTTGCGCGTTTTCCATCGCACTCAATTTCCATATTGGTCGAATGGTGGTATACCACAACACAGCTACAGTAACTTGTGTAACGGCACTGCAGGGGAAGTTCACGAAAGCAACCGATATGGGTGATGCACCTCGTAAGCAGTTGTTTAACTTGAAGGAAGAATGGTAGAACTGGGTCCTGGTTTCGTCAGTCATTCAGTCTTTGTAAATAGGTGCACGTGAGCAACCCATCGATATCAGCTTGCAAATAAGAAGCGCCTCATTCAGATAGCTTATCTAGAGGGCCTTGCTCTACAGGGTGGGACAAAAAATTCCGCCCCAATTTTTAATTGCACATAACTCAAAAACTATTGAAGCCACAGGCTCGAATAAAACAGCAAATTAAAGCTTGTTCCTTCCTCTTTAAAATAGTCTATAGGTTCATTGTAATACGTGCCATGGCATGGCCGCCATGGCCATTTGAATCAACCATGACCGAAAAAAAGTTGCAAGGTGTTGCTCCTGCAACAGGCGCCTTTGTTTCTGTCCTGCTGTGAAGAGGGGAAGACACAGTTCAATGGCTGGCTACTTTTTCACCCTCCCCAGTCATCTCTTCCTAAGGCCACATCATTTTAATGCTGAAACGTGCATGAACAGCCGACCAGCACTCCAAGCTTTCAGCAGAGAAGCATTCTCAATTCGCATTGCGATCCTGCAGCAGCAACGATGTTTGCTCTCTCTTACACGAGAAATTGCCGTGTGCATGCTTCATCTCAGCGTCAGTTTTCACTTTTTAATTTTTTTTAATTTTCTTCCGCAGGGCCAAAAATGACAAGTGTCCACAGCGGGCTATCAGAAAGTGGTAAGCATCTCATCTGTGCACTTCGTAAGGAAAAGAAACATTCCTTGAACCAAATTCTAAAGGAATTTCCTGATCGACAGTGGAAGAAATCGACTGTTCGAGACTTCCTTAGAAAGCTCCAAGAAACAGGAAGCATTGAGCGTCGCCATGGAACAGTTCGTCCGAGAACTGTTCGAACAGCAGAAAACATCGAAAGCGTCGAAAAACTGAAAAACTGAGTCAAAGAAGGAAAGCCTGGAACAAGCAAAAGTGTGCGCGAAGTGTCAAAGCAGACTGGGACTGGGCGTTCGTCTGTTCGGCGGATAGTGAAGGATGACCTGAAACTGAAGGTTATAAAGCGGGTTTCTGTCCATGCGCTCTCATCGCCAGTGAAGCAGAAACGCCATGAACGATGCAACAAACTATTGAGCCGGTTTCGTAGCAACAAAGCTGTGCAGAAAATCTGGTTTTCCGACGAGAAGAGTTTCACTGTTGAAACTCCAAGGAACACGCAGAATGACCGAGTTCGTGCTACAGGGAGAAAAAAGGACGTTGATCCAGCCCGACTTCTGTGTGAACGGAAGCACTTTTCCCAGTCGGTCTTGGTTTCACTTGCGGCCTCTTCGTCAGGGAAAACATCGATCATCTTCATTGCTCGCGGGGTTAAAATCAATGGCAAGAGCTACTGCGATGAGGTTTTGAGTCCCATGTTGGCTGAAATCAAGGAGATGTGCCCAACATTTGTCTTCCAGCAAGATTGAGCTCCAGCGCACTCTGCCAAGTAGACCACACTCTTAGAAAATTCCGAGCGTTTGGGGAGTAAGAAATGAGCACACCGTGAGCTTTTCGAATTTACTCTCTTATTACTCAACAAATGCTCCCTCATCGCTCGTATCGAAGTGAACACCTTGAAGTTCTTCGCCAGGCCCCTAGATGGCGGTAAGGGTCTCGCTATTCGCACAGTACGCAAAAGTTCCCTTTTCTCTTTCCCTGGAATCGTCCCTTGCAGGATTGTTTAGTACCTTGCCATATGTCTCGCCTAGTCTCATTATAGGAATCAATAAACACGGAGACTTCATCATTTGTTATCCACATATTCAAGCCATATTCATGGAGTCCAGGCCATAAACAAGCTCATATTCCTACTGAGAACCCTTTTGGAACTCGTCTGATTTTATCCGTATAGGAGACCCAGAATATACAGAGTGTTCGGGAACTTCATTCAATCAGACCTCAATGAAATGAGGTAATGAAGGACTGATATCCCGAATACTCCACAGAACCTATAAGAGGTGATCCAACCTCTGACATGTACTGTAATCAGTACAGTCAGAGGGAAGTCAGCGCCTATGCGAGAACGAAAGCGGCACACATTATATGTGAGAATTTACTGATTTGCATGACATCCCTATCACTTTCTGAGGGGAGCGTTTTTACTCACAGAGGAGGAGAGCAATTTTACTTTTTGGTGATGGAGTAGATTTGCTCCTTTCCCAGAGTGAAAGGGGGGTGAAACTGGAGTTAGCTATTTTACTCTCTTTTTTGAGAAAAATCGCTCCCCTTTTTCTAAGAGTGCATGGCCTTTCTCAAGAGGAACTGCCCTGTCTTCATTGAGCCTGAGAACTGGCCACCATGCAGCCCAGATTTGAACCCGGTCGATTACTTTATCTGGTCTGCTTTGGAACAGACAGTTTATCGAGGTGAAAAAATTCGCGACGTTGAACACCTGAAAGAGAGGATTTTTGCAGCCTGGGAGGAGCTTCCCCAGGCTTGGATTTCAAAAGCCATATCCAAATGGCGCAAGCGATTCAGTGCCGTAGTGGGTGAAAATGAACACTGAACACTTTATCGAAAAGTAAAATTTGAGGTCAGTTCCTACTGCAGAAAAATGCTTTTTTGTTTTTTTTCCTCAATTTACAACTTTTTTTCAGTCATGGTTGATTCAAATGGCCATGGCGGCCATGCCATGGCACGTATTACAATGAACCTATAGACTATTTTAAAGATGAAGGAACAAGCTTTAATTTGCTGCTTTTTTCGAGCCTGTGGCTTCAATAGTTTTTCAGTTATGTGTAATTAAAAATTGGGGCGGAATTTTTTGGCCCACCCTGTATATTGTCTCCACACTTGCTCTTTGCTGTCTCTTCGAACACGAAGGGGGGCGTCCGTTAGAAGCTGAGTCATCACTTCATCATCGCAGTCATCTTTCTTGGATGATGCCGGTGATGATGAGGCACTCGTGCCACATCAGGATGGAGTTGCGACGCGGCAAACGGCCTGTAGGTCGCCGTTTTTGAGGGTCTATGCACCTCGATAATCGACTTTGTTTTCTGATACCAACACACGCACAACGCCCGTTCTTGAACAGAGTACGACGGAGCTAAGATAGCAGAGACCATAAGAAAAGGATTTATGACGAGAAAATCGGGAATTTTAGGCCAACAAATCGGTAAACGGTATCACTACATCGCCCCGAGTCGCAAGCCACGATTCACGAATAACGTGAATCATGTCGAATTCACGAGAAATGGACCATACTTTCTCATGCACTTTGATATACAGTATGTCGTCTGGGCGGAACAGGACAATGATAGACACTATTTTGGAGCCATTTGATGACGTGCTTGGGTGCTCACGTCGATTACAAACGAAATGCTCTGATGATGAATCGCCGCTGTTAAACTGACGGTAAATAAGATAAGTGGAAGAGAGTGAGACAGGACTAGTCAGTGGTTCTCTCCCTCCTAATTCGGTGTGAAGTGAAAACTCAGTTGATGTCATGCGCATGTAAGTTTCTTTTCTTTTTCTAACTCTTTTTCCCCTCCTCTCTCTTCGCTCTAATTATCTTTACTTTCATGGCTTCCCCTGGGGAATCCAAGAATGTGGGGACTTGGTTCAAGCTGCAAGGGAAAAGAAAAGTCAGATGTCCTGTAAACAGGCATGCGTCCAGGACTTCTGAATTGCATTCCATGGACTAAAATGTCCTTGACTCTTCCCTGACAGTAAACTTATTTTTCGTCTATCGAAGACGAAATGCTTCCATTCCTGCAATCGCAGCGTATTTCTAAGTTTTCCTTTTACGAAATTCTGATCAAGAAATTTCACTTGTGAAATATTCCACTCATATAAAAAATTATCCCTGGAATGCGAAGTAACTGCGAAGGTTTTCATTTGCAAGGCTCATTTATGGCTGACAAAGAAGGGGAATGGCGTAGCGTCTTTCAGCTGTCATTGTTAGGACTTTTTTAAATCGTAGAATGGAGTTATTTCATACCATAACCTTGAATTCTGACTTCTATTCTTCCAGCTGTGTTTTATCCCAATGCCGAAATGTGTCACTAGGAATCGAGGATTCTATGTCTGGTTGTGACCAATCCTATCTCTCAGCTACAAGGTATGCACTATTGCATTCTCTGTCCAATATCTGCAGTGAGTCATTTATTAGATGCCACTTTTTATATCCCATATCTTTAAAAGGAGGAAATAGATGTCCATAAGATTTTAACATCGTTCTTGCAGCAGTGCTTTACCGTTTCAATTGAACTAATTCTTATTTTCTGCTCTTAGAAATAAGTATCTTACAAATAGTTACACGGTGTTGGACTATTATATTCATCGGACTATTATAATTACTGTAATTTGCCATTGAGTGTTGCATTGTAAAGAAAATTCTGTCCCCTAAACAATATTTTATGCAAGGGATTTAACCATGTTCACTGTGAGATTCCTTGCAAGTCAAATACAAGTCTGGATGAAAGAATTCCAGTGGATTTGGAACAAGGGTGTTGGTCTTCTAGGAGGGAAGATATAACAAAAAAAAATGTGTGCGACCATTTTTGCTGCAATTCAGTAAACAGACCTGGAACCTGTGGGTTCAACAATGCGCATCAACAATGACGCAAGGTGAATGTAGACGAGGATAGCGATGGTCCTATGTCAGACTAATATTAGGAGGCTGGGTCTAAAAGTTTGTGGGTTCATGAAATAAAATTAAAAATCGCCAGTATATGGTCCTTCCAGGAACTAGCAAGCATTGAACCACAGAGAATTGTCAACTTGAAAATCATCCCCAACATTATAAACACATATCCTGCACCGTCTATATAAAGGGTGAGGCAAAAGTCAGGTTACCGAAAGTGCATGATTGTAATATATTATTAAAGGTAATAAATAAACCCATGTTTGTTTTCCACCATTCCTGCAGAAGAAACACACGTTTCTCCATTGTTAGTTTCATACATTGCTCCATTTCCAATTTTCAATTTTAATTTCAATTTTCGAATTTCAATCTGGAATGAACAAAAATAAAAAGTGAGAATTGAGAAAGAAACATGTGCTTATGGTAAATTGACTTTTGCCCCACCCTATTACAGGTTGACAGTTTTATTTGACCACTTTCAAAATGCGTTTACTCGAATAGGAAAAGGATAAGTAGTTTTCGTATGACACGTAATTGTTGGGCAAGAAGTCAACTTTCGTCATGGAATATAGGGACCTTTGCATTGGTGTTTAATGATGCATGTTGACTATGTCGCGGAGATATGGGTGATTCCTCTTTCCATGAAATGATACTCACACAAAATGACAATTCCTACGTGTTTCTTGAAAGGATGCCGCGTTTCCAAAAGGAGAAGTCCTAAATATCATCATTAACAATGGAAAAAAAGCGAGAAACGAAGGGCGTGAATTTAGGGCGTCCGGTATGAAACAAAAAGCTTCTGTCAAAAGTTACTCGTTTCGCGGACTTCGTAAATCCACCCAGCAAGAAATTACTTCCATGTCGGCCAACAGTGGCCAAGAGAAATATCAAAAGGGTTATTCAGGAAGATCTCAAAATGTAAGGAAAACACGAGATCAAAGTTCTTTTCATCAGAACAAAACACATCAGGAAAAGGAATATGAATATCTGAAGTTATGCAAGCGCATCTTTTACCAGCCACATAATTATGGCTGGTGAAAGGTAAACGTATATTATGACGCTTGATTAAACTTGGATGTAACTTTCTGTCGGCGGAAAGACCCAGTCTATTTACTGCCAAAACAGGGTTTTAGTCATCCAAAAGAGGGTTTGAATTTTTTTGCGTTTGGATTCTTGAAGCGGCGCCGATTCACAATCGGCGCCGCAAAAAGAAAGGGAATCGAAGTCATTACTACGATAATTTCTACTTTCCTAACGCCTAACCTAAATAAATAATTTATGTGCCCCTTTTTTGTCTGACTGGAATAATTTTTTTCAAATTTATATTTTCAGGTGATCCTCAGGCATACCTGCCATTCAGGCAACCCGCATACCCGAAAGAGCACGTAGGGGCGAATGAAGGAATGGAGAACAGGACAAGGAGAGGCGAATGTAAGTCATTGTCTCTCGTTTCACCTTCGTACAGTCTAGACAGAGAAACCAAGAGATTATGATGCCAAATCATACCCTGAGGGTAAGTAAAAATTCAGATGGAAGAGACCAAAAAGCGAAATACTTTCATTCATGAATAAAATTCCTAGCCAACGCCTTATTGACATATTGAAAAGAATGCTCGAATGCATGCCTGCATGAGGCATCCGTATTCACGTTGCGAATTGACTCTTCATAGATGTTTTTCATTTGGCATCGATATCTCGATGCTTCCATGCTGTGGCTGCCAATTGAAGGATATCCACTGGGGCCTGCAACCGCATCCATTTCTTCACTTCTGCTTTGAAAGGCGAGAAAGTGAATTCTATGGGAATGAACCAAGGACTGTAGGGAGGAGGGGGTAGGAAATGAATGGAGTGAATTGGGTATAGAGGTATAACCCTTTTGTGCCCTTGTGCATTGTCTAAGACCAAAATCAGTTCATTGTCCGTTCTGACGATGCTACTAAGTTCACCTAAATATTTAGCAAACGCAACACGTATGAGGCTTGACTATATTGTCTGGTGGTGCAAAAGTACATCAGAAGGGACAACCCTTAACCCGACGAACTGACAAAACGAGATTGCCATTCAGTCTAGCATTAATGAACAAGTTCCTCTTCACATCTCCCTCTCGCAGCTGTATCATCAAGAATATGCCACGAATGGAATCGAACGGGCACTAGCTCACATACGCCAGACAAAAGAGGAAACGGAAACTCCTAGACATAAAAAAGTCAACAGTCGGAGCTGTTCTGCTCTCCCTCAGCTCATCGGCTGGCCCGTTTGTTCTCCCTATCTTCATCATCCCTGGCATAACAAATCCTTTGGGGGGTACGCGTTGACGTCATTGTAGAAAGGCCTGAGAATCATCTGAGAAAGATATTCTTCAAACCCATAATAGGCCCAGGGGGATATATTTCAAAAGTAGGATTTTTCCGTTAATCAGCTATCCATCAGGTACATCTGCGCCTAGTTTCAACTTTCTATCGTTCTGTTTCGTTGGATCAAAAAAGATTTGGGAAAATTCGCCTCTTGTGGAAAAGGTTCCCTGAGGCGTTTCGGCAAAAATTGTTTTATTATTATATTTTTTTATTACTGAAATCAGTACTCGGAAAACTACTTACCCACAGAGTTTCAACATCATCCTGTGCCTTTTCCCTGGTTAAAAAATATGCTTGGAAAAGCCGACCCACCCAAAAGCTATGACCTTAGGGATGCACCACAAAAGGTGAATTTTCCCTGAACTCAACATCACATCAGTTATGCGTGTGCCGAGTTTCACCTTTCTATTTCTGTACAATATGCAAGGACAAGAAAAAATTACTTGAAAACATCACTCCCAAAAAATTTGCCCCCAAGGCATGAATCTGAAACTTGACATTTTTCCTGAACTCGGTGTCTTAGTTCGTGCAAAGTTTCACCTTCGGCAATCTTCCGATTCCAAGACGACAATGAGGATAACGGAGCAATTCGAGAATTGGAATAAGATCAGGAAAAATAAGATGAAACTGAGAGATCACTACCAGGTGCATGGAAAGACCCTCTTTGATGCCTTGGATTCAGAGGGGCTGTTTACGAACATCGAATGCACTGCAATCCATGCAAAAGAAGATCCAGAAGCTGAATTTGATGAGATCTTTGAAACCCTATTCAAGAAGAATCCCAAGGAATATATACCTCGCTTCCTCAATGCACTGAAGAAAATACACGAACCTGCTACAGTCTACTTGAAAGGTATTCCGAGTTTTCATGATATTTTCTTCCTATGAAAAAGTTTGACGCAATGCATGGAAATGTAAGAGGTGTTGTCCTTTATCCTCTTCGACTAATTTCAGGTGTATTAAATCCGTCTCATCTCTCACGTCGTCGACCACATCCGAGAAGGTATGAAACTTATCCTGAGATAATGAAGATATCAACCTAATATAAACCGGATGAATTAATTCCTCACTAAAACTACAGCTTGGTGCTGGATGAATCAGTCGATGGAAGGAGTCTCTAATAATAAGTAATTTCTTAATCCATTACCTAGAGAAATAAAGCTTCTGGATATTGTAGTGCGGTACTGTTCCTCGTAGTGGCACCACAGGGACATGAAGCATGATGCAATTTCATGATGAGCAGCGGGAGACTGCGTGTACGAGTAAAGATGAAAAATCCTAAAATAAAAAATGAAATTGATTCTATATAGATTTTGTGGTTTCAATGTTTTTTTTTCATCTAGAAGCCATCCAAAGCAACTTTTCATCGTGAAGTTCGAGAGTTTCGGTGGCAATTGTTGCACGCTTCATATCTTGTGCTCCAAGATGCTCACTTTAAACACCAGTTCTATTGTCAACGTTGGAGCAACTCTGTACATATTTATTATCGTTCTTCTCTGCAAAGGGGAGTTCTGTTTTGCAGCTCTGTCTATTTCCTTGTCATGTGAGTGTTGAATGCACCGGAAGCAGAAGATCGGGTGATCGCGGATATGGCCTCTGTGATTGGCCATTTACAGTCAGGTGGTCTGATTTGCAAGCAGCCAACCTAATTAGTTGCCACATAATGTGGAGTGTGTGTTTCAACGAGGCTGCAACCTTTCAATGCCCATGACACTGACTTGCTCAAGACGTCCTCAGGAATAGCTAACAGCCAGGAAATAGAAGGTAGTGTCAGAACATCAGGTATGAGCAGTTGCAACGCGATGAATGTGTGACTGAGTCAGTTTAGAGAATCAAAATATAAAATGGTTCTTTGGAATCTCACGTTTTTGCTGCATCTTAGCATTAAACGTTGAGGAACTTTTACCTGTCATTTCCACTTCTGAAATCTGCAGTGAATAGATCATTATATTGAGTTTTGAAAAATTCATGTACTGTTTCATGCAAAGAAATACGTTATCTGCTTTTGAATTTTCAATTCCTTTTTATCAATTTTCTCTTCCACAAGCATGGTAAAAAGAAGTTGCAGAAATTGGCAAAGGCTACTAAATTACAAGCGTTTTATACGTTTGTGGTAAAAAGACACAATCTCTAGAATTAGCTTTCCTGAGGCAAGGTCTCCCTGTTGGTGTAGAATCATGCAACAATCGGCTGCATTTCTCCTGCATGCCTCCTTCCTCGCCAACGATCACGAGGTGCTTTCCCCCACAATGTGGTGGCTTGAACCACGATTCAGATGACATACGAGGGTCACTCAATAAGTTATCCACCTGAATAAGAGAGAAACATCCGAGGGGGAAAATAACACTTTATTTTTCAATGTAGTCACCTTTTAACTCAAAACACTTATTCCACTTTGATTCCAAGGATTTTATTCCCTGGGAATAGAAGTCAACTTCTTGTCCATCAAACCAATCAGAAACGGCAACTTTCAGCTCTTCATTGCATGAAAATCTTTTTCCCCGCAAAAATTTTTTCAAGTGTCTGAACAGAAAATAGTCACTAGGAGCCAGATCCGGGCTGTAGGGAGGATGGTTGAGCTCCTGAAAGCCACACTCCCTCACTGCTGCCTGAACTTTCCATGATTTGTGGACGGGCGCGTTGTCATGGAGAAGAAGGACCCCCCTTGACAACTTTCCTCTGCGTTTTTCCTTGATGGCATCATGTAAATTTTTCATGGTGGTAGCATAGGAATCGCCAGTGATTGTACACTTGTCTGGCATGAACTCAAGCAGCAGTAGTCCCTCGCTGTCCCAAAACACAGTGGCCATAATCTTTCCTGCAGATTTCTGAACACGAAATTTGCGAGGCGTTGGCGATCCCTTGTGCTTCCACTGCATGGACTCCTGCTTGGTTTCGGGATCCCAGTGATGAACCCAAGTTTCATCACCAGTTACTATTCTGGGAAAAAAAGTTTCCCCGATTTGTTTAGAAAACTCCAAGTTTTCCTTGCAGATGTCAGATCTGTTCTTCTTCTGAGCTGGAGTCAGCATTCTTGGGACCCATCGAGAACTGACTTTGGACATGTGTAATTTTTCATGAATAATGTGAATCACTGTGCCCTCTGAAATCCCCAGTTCATGAGCTAAAACAGAGACTTTGGTGCGACGATCCTCCAGTATCGCACTCTCCAATTTGTCACACATTTCCTGATCAGAAGCCTCCACAGGGCGCCCCGACCTTGGGTCATCTTCAATTGACTCTCTTCCCCACTTAAACTGCTTGCTCCAAAATTTAACTTGGTAATAAGAAGGCGAAGACACGCCATAAACGTTAGACATACGTTCATGAATCTCCTTAGGTGCCTTCCCTTCTTTGGTGAGGAATTTGATCACTGAACGATGTTCGACTTTCGTCAAATCCATGACACAGACTCGGGAAAAGAAATCTAATGCGCTACCACTTTGAACGGACTTGAGCCACTGAGCTGATATAGTGGTGGGGCACTCACGAGACCTGTCGAGACATGTCACAGCAGGCACAGGCCTGTTGCTCATCCCTTTCATATTCAGGTAGATATCTTATTGAGTGACCCTCGTATATGACGAATCGCCTTTTTAGGGGAACCGGTTACCAAGCAGTGCGATTATATTCCTATTATTGTGCCTATACGTGGTAATGGCTAGCGGACAACAAGGTCAACGAAACACTTGTGCCTTTTCACCTAAGTGTACCTCTTCATTTCCCCTTACCCCCTCTCACATGCCAAGACGTGCATAGCACCAGCATTCACATTGCCCCTCTTCCGGTCTGAACGTGTATCTGAGAAATGGATTTACTTCCCTCCTTCCTTTCTACCTTGCCCATCTCATATCTCGTACCATTTTGGCCGCGACGGAAACGTCGGTAACGCCTCCTTCCACATTCAGTACGCGAGGTACTCCATGCTCAATCCATTTCTTTCCTGAGCTCTAAAAAGTATTCACGAGAGGAATGGACTGCGCCCTGGGTTGATTGTTGTTTTCGTCGCCAATAAATAGAAGAGAAATATTTATTTATGAAAAAATTAATTTATTTGCTTTCAAAATAAAAAAATGACTGCGAACTTGGCCAGAAGGGGAGTCGCCGCCCCCTCCCCTCCCCTGCCTTCCTCCCTCTTCATAGCTCGGTGTCTGGGCTCCTCTGGCCTTAGGCCCCGATGCAGTCGCACCGCCTGCACATTCGATAGCCACTGTCTCGAAGGATCTTTGTAGAAAACTGGAAATGCATTATCCTCGTTCTGAAGATGCTCTGTCCAAAGGGTAGAACCGCATCCTTTTTAACCCTGCCTCATTTAAGAAAAACCTCCTTTTTTCCCCTCTCCTTCCCCAACCCCCACCACTCGGCCCCACCACTCGGAAGGTTTTTCTTAACTGAGACAGGGTTAGGTCCTTCATATCTCAGTGATGCAAAATATCTGGTAATACCATTAGTACCACACATGTAATAAGTAATAGCAAATTTACAAATTTTACAGATAGCTATAGTTTACTTCAGGTTTACTTCATACATACATGTGGGTTTACCACATTACTAACAAGAAACTGAATAACTTCAGGAAACCTTTAAATGGACATAGTACTGTATGTATGCGAGTTAAAAGCACTCGGAGATTCTAAATTTGCCATCCTCTTACAATGGAGACATACCTTCCGTTCCATTTTCATCATTTATGTTTCTAAAGCATCAAGCGTAAATAGGAGTTGGTGTGCGTTAAATGGTGGTGCGCATCCTGCCATAACATATATTTAAAAAAATAAAAACTGTGGCTTCCTGCCTTGTGACATATCACGAAGAAATCATGGGGGTCAACAATTCCTGATACTGTTCTGACCCTAGTGAGTATCTGTGAGTATATATATTTTGCCAAGACCTACTAATTTTCATTATGGAATTGCAGCAGAAGCACCCAAGGCAATAGTTCGCAACATCCGAAAACAGGTCTACCATTAGAGGAACATCACCAAGCACAGACGGACTCTTCTTTTCTGGTCAGTTCGAAATCATATTCGAGATATCAATAGGCGCTTAGGTGTCTTAAAAAATATGGAACGGATCATGGTAGAGTTACATGTTCTCGGCAATCCCGATGTTGACGACACCCAAAACCCTAATTCTGAGGATTCCTTTCAAATCTGAATGTCGCTGGTCTGCTCAAGAAATAATTAAAATATAATTTCTAATGAAAGTGTTATGTGTATACAGCATTATAGAAGCAAAACGATACGAAGCTAAAGGTATAACTCCACATGCAGTCGACACTTTCAAAAATAAATTATTCCGATGAATTTTTCAGAAATGGGATCATAAGTGCACCCCTTGGGTATTTTTGAATTTCATTCGAATTTTTAGGCAAGTTAATGTGTCATAGGTCGGTATTATTGACAGCAAAAGCTGATTAATAAAAGCCTAATGAATTATCACCTGTTGTACCCAGCGGAGGAGTTCTGTGACCAAGCAATGATCATTTTCTGGAATCCATAGTAACGAACTTGAAAAACTAAAAGTTAGTGTGAGGATCAAAACTGAAGACTCATTCTAATTTAATTTTGCAAACCTCATGTTTCGCGTGACATCACATAAACGAAAGAAATGCTTCACAATGAGAAATGTTTAATTTTCGTCGAATTTTACCATTTTATTTATAAGGTGTGAGCAGTAAAGTCCCAAGTTCAAGGTACAGCATTAGCCTCCTTCACTGGCGAGTGTTGAAGGTGTTGGATGTGATTTTTCTTCAAGTTCTTCGTAACGCCTGTGTTGAATCCATTTGTAAAATAAAATCATTACAACAGCGTGGCTCTGTAGCAAAAAGGAATTGACCCCATATGGGCAGATATTCATGAAATTGTGGATTTCATCATGATCTCATTCTGATCCTCATGGTTAATGTATCAAAAGTCTTGGAACAACATGATTCATGCAAGTAAATTTAAGGGGAATAATGTCAGTTGGATGATTAGTAGAAGGACTCCTATCGGAAAAATTAAGCCGGGAATACTTTAACAGGGAATGTTTTGCATTAAAATGAAAGGCCGTTGCTGACGAATCTTGGAAAGTGGAAAACTATTTGGGTGGATGCCAGATGGCTGGCCTGAATATAACTTATTTCATAAACCACTATTTTACATATTACTCTAGGTCTCATACACCTATTGGATCGAGCCAATATATGTCTTCATTTTCCTAATTGATGCTTATTCAATTGCATCCATGTCGTCAGAGACCGCGACGGACAAATTTATTCTCCCATTGTGAAATTGAGTTTTTATTGAAAATTAGAAATAGAGTGCGTCGCAGAAAGTTTGTTCCATGAGAAGGGCACATCCCTGGATGATAAGGAATCATTTTAAAAAATTCAGCTGTCTTTATCTAGAGGTTTGAATGCAAGCGCGATTACATACATACATTGGACAAAAGTTGAATTTTCTGTGGGAGTCAATGCCTTTCTTTCACAGGTGTTATGCGTTGAACCTTCGTTCGGTAAACTATCGACTAACCTCACTCCAGTATGACTCTACCTAGTTTGAAAGGGTTAAAGAATCCGCAGCATGGCTCTACCAATAGCGAATCTCAGGATAAGAGGCGTAAGCTACAAATGAACGCTTCAAGCACAAAATATGACTAACAACAATCCATATGCAAGAGTGATCTGACATATTTCTGCATCCTGAACTCCAGGAGCGATGAAAGTGTTGAAAAGGTACACTGTTATTGCTGGGAGGGCAACTGAGACGGTGAAAGAATGCCTTCATTCAGAGTAACAATTTTCCATATGCCTTTGCATTCATTTCTGTTTCAAAACGTATTTCCGTTACGAGGGCTAACTTTTGGAGTTTGAAATTGACTGAGATTTACTTCAATTGCATTTGAAGATTCCTCAGGCTTCATTTAAACTGATTTGGTTTCATTTACGGCAGGATGAAAGCAAATGTCCCACCTGTGACGAATTCACTTTCCCTTGTAAAAGCGAAACGAGCTTCAGCACCTGCGATTTGCTCAAAAATGTCAAGGTGAGTGCGATTGTCATGAGTAAACACAATGGATATGATTGAATCTACCGAGTGAAATATTATTACATTGCGGGGTATGAACTTCGCAACTTACTCCAAATTCTGTGACTTCCACACGTATTATCAAAAATTGTGTAATACTGCCCATAATCCTATATCATGAGTTCAGCAATCTGCTTCTTGTTCTGCAGAGAGCCTCATGTCAAAACTAACGTGCATGCAAGTAATTTCCAAAGCGATGTCCCTATTCTGCGAGTGTGATATTTTGGCAGTAAGAGTGCAGAAATTGTTGTCTGAACTGAATCCCTATAAAAAAATCTGCAAATAAAAATAATCGCCTCCTCTCCACAAAGGAATACATCAAAGAGTAACTAAAACTGGCTAAATATTCGTGTTGGGGCATAACTGTGCATACAGTATTTAAAAAAGGACGCCACGTAGTTTACGTTTCTCCATCCCACTTTCATGAGCGCCTAAAATTTTCCAATTAAAGTATTAGGTGAATAAGAAAGACTAATGCCAAGTCTAAGAAAATGTCAAACAGTGATTTCTCTTAACAACCTACCTTCACACTTGCCCTCGCCTGAACATCCTCTAAGTTCGCTCCAACTTGACTGATCATACGCAGCAGGCAGTGAATTACCTGGTTTTTATATATTTGTTTACCCCTTTTCATGGTTACTTTAGGTTCAGGCTGGATTTTTATGTCATCATCATTTGCTGCACGCGTTAAAAAATGGAGGCCTAACGCGTTAGGCCTCCATTTTTACATTGTTGTCAGGTAAAGAATAACTGTATTCAAAATTGCATAGTGCATCATTGATTTCAGTCAAAAGCAAAAGCACCTGAACAAAGGGTTGCGAAAGACGAAGAGGCACAGCTCTCGCCGGTTCATGAATATGTTATTTTATGAAAAATGAGTATTATGCTTTCATAAATTTTTACAGGTAGCCATTGGCAGTGGCGAAGAAATATCATTTGTGCAAGCTGCTGAGAACTATCTTCAGGAACACTACAATAAGGCTTGGGAACATCACGTATCCCTCCCAGTCGATTACCACGTTCCGAATGATAAGTTCGAGTACTATGCAAAATGGACAGAGGAAACGCATAAAAAGTCGGATGGAACTGATGTGGAGCTGAGACCAGGCCTTCTAGCCGATGCTAATGTTTTCTACCACTTGAAACGAATCTGTGGTGATGCTCCATCTCTCCTTATTTCCACTGATGTCCTCAATGAAGCATTTAGCTCAAGAAACCCATTTATTTCCCGTCTTCGCCAAGCCTGTCCTCCAACGAATGAAGAAGTTTTGAAAATACTTGATGGTCACTTTGAGGGTGTCACTTTTCTGGCTTACCCAAGTGAAGACAAGGTGTACTGCATCTTCTTCAAAACCAACGAAATATCTTCCCTTGTTACTGACCATGGATCGACTGAAAATGGGAAAAGAACATTCGGCCAAGTGATTAATCAGTGCATTCTGGGCATAAAGTTATTCGCTCTAATGTGCCACATAAAACAAGATAGCTGTGAAATTATTTTCTTTCCAGCCTTTCCTTTCATTGAGAGAGTTGACTTGGATGGAAATTTCTGTGGAAAATGTTCATGGAGAATTTTGACAAAAACAGATCTGCAGACGCAAGAAGATCTCCAGAAATTCCTTCAAAAGAACAATGTAGATACACCTCTTGCTACCAAAATCAAAAGCAATGGCACTGCAATGTCAATGTTTAAATCCATTCTTTCCAAGTATCTGTGCGCGTCTAGGTCAATTGATGTTCCGCGAACTTTTGCAGAGTACATTAGAAAAGTCTATGAACAAATGGAACGTGTATTGGGCTTTTTGACGCCGCATCAGCAGAAGCTAGTACATGATGTGGAATCCCCATGGCTCCTCGTGACAGGAGCCCCGGGCACAGGGAAGACAATTGTTGTGACCGAGAAGGCAAAGAAACTCGCGCAACAAGATGCTACTGAAATAGTAGTAGTAAACCTTGCAGGAGGATACCTCACAAAGAATTTCATAAAAGCATTTGAAGGTCAGCCATTGAAATTGCCTCTGCTTATGACAGGATCGGATATCGCAAATAGAACATTTTCTCACCAAGGGCGATTTGATATGTGTCAAACATCGCTCATTTTCATTGCATCGAAAAATTGCAAAAATTATTTAGTAGCCATTGACTTCATCATGAGCCAAAGTTATATTTTCCTTAAATTTCATGATTTTCCATTACTAAGGGCATACCTGCAGATTGAATTTCCAGCCGCATAACTTTTCGCAGTGTTGTGATTACTCCATTTTACACCTCCCATCCCTCCCCAAAAATGATATCAATTGGCTACCCTTCCATGTTTTCTTGTTAACTTAAAGGTGACCATTAGTTGGTATGATGCTATCATGCATTATGCAAACTTCTGACAAAATGGCATAATAATATTTTATAGCCCATCATGGACATCTCAGCTCCCAACATCATTTCTTATGGATTTACAGCCACTCTGAGTTTGCTTGTATCAACAAAATGCGGTTAACTAAGATCGTTCATATATTGATGATGATAGATAAATTGTTTCTGTTTCGTATATTTTCAGGAATAAATAATATTATCGTGGTGGATGGCAAGGAGAAAGAAATCGAAGAGAACCGTGAAGGAATTGCCTCCTTTCTTGAAAAAGAAGGAATGGGGAGGCACGTTCTGTTTGACGAAGTCCCTCTCACTCTGGGATTTCAAGGTCGTTTAAATGAAGAAAGTCTCTCAGAACGTTGGAATTTTATCTATGAATTCCATGGAAAAGTAAAAAGCCTTACGTTTGTATTCCGTCCGAATGATCCCGATTATAAGAGGGACATCGATCTTCAAAAAATAAATATCAAAGATGGAAGAGGATCTAGCATCGGGATCGAGGTCTTGAATGCAGTAAAACGGAATACACTCGAGGTGTCGAAATTATTTTTAGCCCTCAGCAACTACTCACGCAGGATCTTTGTCTCCCAGGAACCCACAATTAGGCATATGGAATTCCAAAGGCCAGAGGAAACACTGATGCCAGACGTATTTGCCATTCCCTCTTGCTTCGCTCTCCATGATGCCTGCAAGAACAGCCAAATATGTGAAGCCGTCAGATCTTCTCAAGCCTTACGATCACATACTGTTGCTGTAGTAGACACGATTGAACGACGAGATTGCCTTTTGAAAACTCTGCGAGTTCTTTCTAGGCATCAAGAGAACAAGACACAAGTCGGATTTGTGGACGCATTTGGACTATTTCGCGGAGATCCGAACTCCTCCGTTTTAGTTGTAACTGCTGATCAGATTCTAGGATGCCATTTTCAGGATGATGTTGTTATCCTGGACCTTTGGGGCTCGATTTGGAGAAATTATCCTCGCATGATATCTTCGCATCGCAAGAATATCACCATTGCAACGGAGCAGGAAACCCTAGACACAGGAAAGTATTCACAACTCAAATTACCGCCCAGATATTCCCAACATAATTACTCACAGATCAAGGATAAGCTGGACATTGTGTTGAAAGAGGAAGAAGAGATGAAGAAGGAATTAAATGAACCTTTCGAACCCGAGATTACTTTTACTTTGAGGAGCAAAAAATTGAAGAGTTTGAATATTCCTCAATTTAAAGGGAGAATCCCAAGTAAAGTGACCGTCATTTTTGGACCTCCATGCTCAGGGAAAACCACAAAGTTGTTGGATATGATAACAGATTGCGTAAAGACACTCCGCAGTCAAAAGCGTCGAGAAGGATTCCTCTTACTCCATATGGGAAGCATTCTAAGTCAGAAGGACTTGCCGGTTCAACTTGGTGATTATTTTGATATGCTGGATATTGAACGGTCGGATATATTGACGCCTATAAACATAATCAACCACGAGGGCGTGGATAAAGTGCGGTGGAAATTTCAGTGTTCAACTATCCATGTGTATGTAGATGATTATTGCATCCAAGCCACTGACACTGATGAAGAAAAAAGAAATTGGGAGCAAGCACTTCAGAAGTTAAAGACCTTGAACAGTGGAAAACAAATACTAATCCTAAATGTCGTGTTCCAACCTCACTCAAAAAGTGGTAAAAAAATTTCCGTGAGGGAGCTGATGAAATTCTTCGACAAGCCTGAGATGGAGGTTGTAAAAACATGGGAAGGAAACATACCCAAACAGTCTACCGACCCGAAGCTACTCAAAAGCTTTTATGAGAATGAGACCTGCAAGTCATTCCAGCTTGGAGCTAACAGCCTTCCCACAGGCTCCCGGCCGGCTGCAATTGTCCCGGGCAGTACTCCTAAGCACATCCATGTGGAGTATGAGTGCAAGGGCAAGCATTTGTGTTATAACTGCAAGGGACAAGAGAACTGTATGCCGTATTTGGGTGCGTTTATCTGCTTCCGTTATGCAGAAAGAGCAGTGCCAGAGGGTGAACTCGTGTACGTACTGGTCTCAGACAACAATATGAAATCCTTCCTGGAGTCCTGGAAAGGTGACCCCAACTATTCCTCGAGAAGCAAAGACCACCACAAAATGTATTTTGTTCATCCCATGGATTTCCGAGGATGTGAATCCAGATTTACTATAACTGTGAACGTAGAGGCTTCTTGGCTTCTTGAGAGCTTGTCCAGAGCCCAAACGAATCTTCATGTCATCGATTGTTTGCCAGATCATCAAGAAGTTTGGCTTACGATGTGGGAAGAAGGTAAAGTACATCGAGAGATTATAATGAATGAAGATGTTGATCGAGACATCCTTCTAACCCTGAATGCAAAAGGAAAATTTCTAGATCTGGTAGACTTCGAAAATGTAAGAGTCATCGCATCTCTATTTCTCTTATTCTCAAATATGCAATATTCAAAAATATCACTTCATGAGAGGATGTCTCAAAAACGGCATTGTGCATATTATGAATTTAGTTATCAGGAAAATATATTATCGGTTACCAGTTATATTACTTTCGAAAAGGGAAAGCCCTCTAGAAATTGAAGTCCTCTAAATACCCCAAAATTCCTCCTTAGAGTAAATCAAGAAATGCACCAAAGTAAGGATTCATGCGCATGAAGAGAAAAGAAAAAAACTCCATAATTTGTCACACAATGACAATTCACCAAACGAGGGGTTTACCGCAACACACCCTCATAGTAAAGTAAGGAGACATCTACTCCCTCTGCAGCGACAGCAAGAGTCTCATTCCATGGCAGAACCCTCAAAATAGGATAGAGAGGTATTGAAAAGCCACCACCATGTGCAGGTAGCGACCTGAAATGGCAGCACAGAAAAATGGCAGTGAAATCCCCCGTACCGATTAGCTTGTACAAGCAGCGCGCCGTCATAGGAGTCTTAGTGCAGAAAGATCAGACATTCACGAGATTCCCCACCAGGTCGCAGATGGCCCATGGATTACAGACGTGTTGTAGAGTAGCTGTCTTTCATTAGGTTTCCGTGCTCAAAGCCATACTTCCATACACGGCGAGCCAAAGTCAGCCAGTTCAAGTACCACAACAGATGATAATGTCGCACCGTGAACAGTGTGGTCTCTGCACGTCACTTTGCACCATATTCTGAGGTATTCAAATGTCATCTCTGACTGGAGGACCATTGTGTGAACTGCATTTGCATGTAGAACAGCCTCGTCAAAAAGTTAGGAATACGTCGTCGTTTTTTTGACTGCATAATTCCTGCGACTTTCGACTCCCTACTCACAAAGTTCAAGAGTTTTAGAATGCAAAGCGCCGTAGTAGGAGCAAAAGTCTTAAAACTCTCGGAACCTCATCTCTGAAGAATATCCCTATTGAATGGAATAAGGGTCAATGGAAAAATGCGAATTGCCCATGGGCAGTTCCAAAGTTACTGACGTAACACCAGACTCAAAATTAAATCCTGTCTGATGTTATATCTTGACGATGGTTTGTTCCAGAGATTCAATTGTAACAGTGTATTATACAGCACATATACCAGTACCTATTCCGGTCAAATTGTTCTCATTTCCCATGAATGAAGAAAAGGAAGGTCATTCATGTCGTGTTACTGACGTAACACAGTTTAGACCGGTTTTCGTCCTACTGCTTCCCTTCCAATTTTGTCTGATTTGACTCGACGTAAAGCTTTCTTATTTTCAGAAAAGAAGACATAGACCTTCGCCATTCTTCATGTAAATTCACATTTTCTTTAGCTCGAAAATTAATTGACTAGGAGAGTTTTCCGGCGTTAATAACGTAACATATTAGTCAAAAATTGAAATTCACCAAGCAAGTGTTACATTCATTCAAATGGAATGGGGTGTGAGTAATGAAAAATCATCCCACTCCAGATGATCAAGGTTTAATGGAGCCTATTTTAGCCAAGTTTAGTATACATTCAGAGCAAGAAACGTGAGCTAGATGACAGTTTTGTAATACTGTTTTTTGCCACTTTTGTCCCAATAACCCTGAAACTTCCCCGATAAAGAAAAGACTCCGTTCTCGTGTAGTTTTGTTTTTGGGAAATCTGTGATTTTTTTTTATAAGGTCTGGTTAGAATGACTTGAATTTTCTTCCTCTTTTCGGAGTTACTTATTTTTCATTTGTGTAGACAGGCACTTCAATTTCCTTAATAGGAAAATACAGGGTGTCCTTAAATTACCTGAACAATTTCCTGACTTCGCTATTTTGAAAATAAATGCTAAAACACGCGAACTTGACACACTTATGGGAAATATTTTGCAAGTTTTTCCTCCAAAGATTTTAGAAAATCGTTGTGACTTCCGCCAGTCCACGGAAAATGTACTAGATATCACTCCTAACTCGAGAGAGCATGTCTGGCGTAAACATCACAATAACTGCAGGGAAAATTTCATCTGCCTTGAGTCGTGTCAGCATGTCCAAGTAACATTTTTTCTGGTTTTGGGCAAATCATTCCATAACATTTGTGGAATAGTGGATTTCTTGTAGATTTGTAAGGCTAGGGGTTTTCATCACACCTTCAGAACAGTTGATTTTTGGACAGAAAGCGTCCGGCGGACACTTAGGACTTCGTGAGAAACCCTTTAAAATCGCCTCCACGGTCCTTGTATTGACCCTCTGTGTCTAGGTTTCTTTCCGTTGGCACAGGCATCCAGTTTCCAGAAATTTAATGTGGGACTCGTAAATGGAGGTCCTCGAGGGAGGGGGAACTTTGTCAAACTCAATTTTCATGTTCCTCTGCACTGCTGTTGTACTTCTAATTTCATTAGACCACAGAACGAGAAGGGATTTTTGTTGGACGAAAGCCATTTTTTTAAACAAACAACACGTGCAACTGAAATGTTTCGGAGCTCAAAATATACTGTACTGGAAAAAAAAAACTTATTCATATTCTCTTGGAAGCGTCAGGTTTTAATGTTTGCTTTGGAAACGGTGACGTCACAAAAATTTCCCAGAAAATTTATGGAAACCCTGTACTCTCTAATGATATAAAATTCCATTTCGGGAATCAGGACCTCTCTGATCCCTGAAATGCATTCAAATATGATTTTTCTGCTCTTTTTTATTCTCCGTATTCCCTCTCGTGACACCAAGCATCTCACATCCTCCGAGATCGGCCTTCATATGCTCTTCTGCCCTATGACAGGTGCCAACCTGGAATGACACAGCGCGAAGTGTTGGCGAAGTGGCAATGAGGAAAGCGAAAAAGAAAAGGAAGGAATTAGGCATTCTAGACTTTCGATCGGATGGCGTCCTCCTACTCCCTCCTGAGACGCTAGATGTCTTAAATCGCCTCATTCCCGACGGTATTTCTTCGTCATCATCCCCATTTCATGACTGGGGATACGTACATAAACGTGGTAAGTGACGCCTCTGCAGGTGATGTCCGATTATGTTTCAAGGAAACTCCGTGCTTGCTGGAATCCTTTTTCCTGCAAAGCCCTATCTCAGATATCAATCCGATATTGCTATTTGAACTATACGAGGCATGACTGAGAAAGGGGTGCCCAATAAGTTCCCGACCGGACAAAACTGTCATATTTAATCATTGCTTTTTTTAAATACGTCAGTAGGGGTTTGGAATATTCACGTCCTCCTAATTAGGACATATCAACTTCCGTTCCAATTACCATTCAATGAGATATACTGCAGCATTCCAAGAAGACGCAATGTTCGAACTTGTGGATAGCCACTGCTTAGATCATAACCAATAGAAAACCTTAGAAACCAAGTTAGATAATAACCAACAACAAATTGGATGCATACAGTCATCACGGAACCCTCAATTGCCTGTATGCCATAATTTTCAACGAGTTCAGCCCTACAGATCTCAAATGAGACACGTCTTTCGAATTTCGTACGCCCGGATATTGAATGATGGATTGGTGATTATTTCCATCGTCGAAGAGTCGCAGTTTTTCTTCTGTCATGTGACAATTTTCAAGGAGTTCAGTGTTTCACGAGTGGGATTTGGTTCACGGTTCGGATTTGGAAAACCCTTGGACGAAGAAAATCAAAGTTGTCCTTCAACATCAGAGACCTTGAGAACCGTAGTATTGAGCTCTGCTAGGGATGCAGATCGACTAGATTGGATGGACTTATCCCTTGGATCGCAAGAGTAGCTCTGCTGGCTATCAGGATCCCGTTCGAGTGCTGTCGAAAACTTCATCAAGAACCTCAAGTTTTAAAACGCAAAGGCCTTAAAGGTCTGCTGGTAGACATAATCGGTCTGACACGATCTGCGGGCTGGGTCCATGAACTCGGTCGGCGATCGAGTTTTATGCTGTTGATTGCGAGGAGTAGAATCGAGCCGAATGAGTTGGATTAGGAAAATTGACCCATGCAGGTCTCTGGCGAGCAGACACAATCCAATAATCAACGAAGGTCGATTTGTTGATTGTGTCTCCGGTTTAAAAGTAAAAGATTATTTGTATTGAAAGCGTATACTCTTTCAAAATTTTATTTTTCAAAACACCAACTGAAGACGCCTTCAAAATAAGCAAATTCCTTGCAATACCTTATTATTTTTTTAATTAATCCTTTTATCAGCGAAATGAGACTGAGATTCTCCAGAACCAGGAATAAGGCATTGAAGGGCTATTCAAATTCCTGTGGATCTTGTGGCCAAAGATCGTGGAAGGTTTTGGGTGTTCAGGTGAGTCTAGGTCACTTACCACGAAATGCAATTTTTGTCTCCTGGTCAAACTCTGCGGGTATTTGATGTGAAAATGCGTTATATTTGACGAAAGCTATGACAGCGAATGTGTATGTTTCCTTTTCATTTCTCTAGTTAGCTGAACCTCCGTTATTCGCGTTTTCCAGGGCATTTTTTTCTCTAGATAAATCCAATATTTCAGCCTGCTATGAATGTTGACCATTTTAGAATTTCTGAACCTGTTATGTGTTCGCTCTAAACCTACCTCACGGATGAATGATTCAGAGAAGATAATAATTCGAGTCTCTTCATTGCTACCATCCTGTTTCTTACCTGGAATTCACTTTCTTTTCCGCTTTCCAGGATCCCCAGGAGCAGTGCCTGAGGCACCAGAAAAACAAAAAGACGAGATTCTTTCAGAACTCAAAAGAAAGGGACTGGAGTGGGACAAGGATCCCCCTATACCCTTGGAGACTGGAGGAGTGTTGGAGTCTCTCTCTGTCTCCCTTACTGGATCCCTCCTCCATTTACCTCACCTCCAGGTTATAGTTCGCATTCTGAAGTTTATATTAATATCAGTTCAAATAGAGGATCACAAGACCATTGTCATGGACTCATACAAGACAATGAAACCAGATTTGACACATGTATTAGCAACTCATATGCGTAGTCGCCTCACTTGTACCGATGACTCAGTAATGATCTACGAGAACGTCAAAATATAAATAAAATGGCTAAATAGTCAGAAGATATGGAATACACCCTTCGCACGGTCGTCCGAAGTCGAAATTACAAAAATATACTAAACTGTCCTTTTCAGGGGTTCAGGAATTGCCATGTCTTTCAGAAGTATATTTAGGCAGTCTTTTGTGGAAATTTTTCGCTTGTGCAGGTATCAAACAAAAGCAAGTAATTTTCGACTCCTAACTTTTGATACTTGGAAGATACTTAAAACTAAATTATGCAATAGGAAATCAAAGTAGCCAATCAAATTCTTCGACAGCATGGGTGTCATTAGATAGACATCGACCGGTAAAATCATCATGTTTACGACGCGTTACATCGGCTACCCCCTATAGAGGACACCACGTCGGCCGCTTACTCCCTATCGAATCGTCCTTCTCAATAAAAAAATAAAGTAACACACCGATCTGCCAATCCATACGTGACATTCCCGATTCCAAAACGGTTCAACATACCCTATGGCAGTGTTTCTCAATCTTTTTTATTTCACGGCACACTTTTGAGTTTGCTCGATCCTCGCGGCATACCGAACCAAATTTTAGAATGTCGATGTGAATAATATTTTCATCACCCACTAGTCCATTCGACTGACATTCGTCGGTCGTAGGTTGAGAATAATAAAGCACAGTGATGTTCTTTCTTTTCCTATAATTCTGAAAATACCATGGCACATCAGTGACTTTGTCAGGGCACGCCGATTGTGAAGCCCTGTCCCATGCCACCACGATCACCCAACGAGGCCCATTGCTTTCAGGTTCCCTGCATGGATTTCATCCACGTCAGGTTTTCATTTACTTAAGCTAGCCATCGCTTCTTGAACTTCCTCCACGATGAGAATATTCTCCTTGCAGATAGACTCCAAGGTCATCAAGGTCCGTCGGAGGAGCTCCTCAAAATATTGATGGGGTAGATGGCTTCGTACCACATAATACACTTAAATTTCTTTTTCATCCATTGTAGAGGAGATTGGTGGAAGAGATCTCTGATCCCCTTGGACCTTTCCTCCATTCCGTAGCATTTCTCCTTCAGAGGACCATTGTCCTCATCCAAAAGAACAAGATAAACTCTCGTGAGTCACTTCCCTTCCTGTAATAGTATTCATGCATCATGTCATCTCTTGGAAAGACCCGCTATATTTCTGGGAAGTATTATTTCGGATGAGGCTCTTTTGCTTGGTCAACGTCAGAAAGTTTTCTTGCATAGCTTCTTCTTTGCAACGACTTCGTATTCTTTGATATTCATAAAATTCATGTTCATTTTCCTTCAGCCGTTTTAGCACAGGAACAAAAAGAGAAGGCAACTTGAATTTATTTTTCCGCGAGGAAACGTATCGACAGAAGAGTAGTTGGTACAAGTGGAGCGCACCGATCTCTGGCCAGAGCACCTCTGTCCACTCATAAAAACGCTACTCTTTGCAAAGGGATAGGGTGGGGCAGAGGTTGACTTACAAGCTACAAGAAACCGGTACCTCCGAGAGGAAGAGAAGAAGCAGAAGGCTGAAACTACCAGAAAGAGACTGCGTCCATGTGGACGAAGTCATTGATGGTCTGAAGGTCTACATTCAAGGGTAGGTCTTTCTCTAATCAATCCCTCCTCCTCCATCAGATATCACAATTGTAATTATCTGGGTTAAATAGTTTTCCTCTGCTCCAATAATTCCGCCATCTTAAATTGCAAATCCAAAGGTGACCCTTGTAGGAGGGGGTCCATTGATATGTGAATGTATGGAGACTTTCATTGCCCATTGCGGTTGCAAATATTCAAAACGAAAACCATTCATTTCCACAAATGCATGCAACCCATCTTGCTTGGAATGATGTGAATGCTAGGCAGTGTTCCTTTTTTCTCGGCCTATACTCATTTTCTATTTATTATCTTTACTTAGCAACCGCTGCACCCCCGCGAACATGTTCACCCATGTGACGGGAAATGGAAAGTAGCTTTTATGCAATTGGGCATTTCATTTGAACAGCAGCTGCATCTGATAATTCCTTTAAAAGTTATGACGAAATCATGTTGAAACTCAGTTTCACCACATCTTTTGAAAGGTCTCATGGATCTACTGTTTGGCTACTTCTACTACTCTTTGGCAAAATGACATATCCCTGAACGGTATCTTTCTTTCATACCTGAAAATGGCGTAGCACTTAGATGGGGGACACTGCATCATTCTCTCTAGGCATGGATATTTTACAGCATGTAAAAAAATATATTGATCTCAAATACCTCTCTCGCAAATATCATTTGCATCAGGCTGTCCTTTGAAAAGTCACAGCAAATGAAAATATAGTGGTGACTTCTTAGAATATATGTACCATATATGTACAATAATGGAGCAGAGAAAAACATTTACACCAGATAATTACAAATGTGAAATCAGCTAGAGGAATAGGAATTGATAAAAGAAAGGCCTAACCTTGCATGTGATCCTTCAGTTCAATCTCATGGGAATTGATTAGAGTCCTGCTATCTCCGCTTGCTCCATTAACTTCATTAGGCATCTTCAGCACATTTTGAGATTTAATTCGCACCATTTTGATTATCGTCTGTGATCAGTTCTAAAGAACGAGCATCATTCGAAAAATGGGAAGGAACTCAACGAGAATGAGAGAATATGTATTCGAGACTTGATTCCGCGCGAAAAATTTGAAGAGCTATTGATGAGCCTAAACCTGTTTCATTGCCGCAAGTTTTGGTGTCATGTGACTTCATTCAGAAGTGTTTTCAATGACCAAAGTTCAGTCAAAATCGGAATTATCACTTGGGTAATGTTCCTTGTGACTGGAATAGGGTATATGTGAAAATGAAGGCTTTGGATGCAGGAAGAATTTGAGTGTGCACTCTTTGAAGGTCTTCCCCATAGTGAAGGTTTTTTAAGATCTGACACGGATTATCGAGAATGTGGACCTAATCATGACTTTGAAATAAAGAAACGGATTTGAGAGCAACGAATGTGTTGACTGCTTTCCAGATACATTTCTTCATAAACTGGAAAACATGAGTGAATGGAAGGGAATCCTCCTCTTTCACCAAGAATCAACGAATACCACTCTCCCTGTAGTGCCAACCTCTGGTAAGTCTTCCTGTCCTTGTCTCGCTTCTCTCTCTTACTCAATAACAATGTATTCATTTCTTTCGATTTACCACTGTTCCCAAGAAAGTGCTCCATGGGTTGGTTCCCATGAGAACCATGAATAGTCATTATGAGAACGATTGGTATACAATGGTAGTAGGCCTTTTTTAAAAATCATTTTAGTCGTATGAAAGCCAAACTTTTCTTTTTGTCGCTTCAAGTTTGAATTAGAACATTTAAAAAGAAAATGGGAGTCAAGTGAATAAGAAGAAATATGTTCATCTTTGCATTGAAAGGAAGGAGGGGGATTATACAGTTGCCAAGTATTCACAAAGTTATAGGACATCTGCCTCTGCATTGTGTTTTGTGTGCGAATAGAAATGGAAGCGGCGACTGAGATCTACCTACGAAGGAGTAATTAGTCAGACAAGTACAAATGAGGTTACCCCACGATTCTTGATAGCATGATCGCATCGAAGAACGTTTTATCAGCACCATGATCTGATTATTCCTACACTTCTCCCTTGTAAGATTATCTTCCTTGAGACCATCGCATTCATCCAGTTGTTTCGGATTTCCCATAGCAATATTTCCTAAATATGCAGGATATTAGACTGGAGATGAAACTGGTATGAAAGTGATGATGAAATCCGGTATTATCACAGATGATGTTTGAAATTATGGTATCAGTAGTCAGTTTCGGTTCCAGTCGACTTAGGGTAAAGCAAATAATTAAATGGGAATGGGGCATTCTGACCGGCAGTTTTGATGATCTACAAAAATCTGGGTTCATTTGAACCTTACTATTTTGGCTGGTGGTTCGATTGTGACTGGCTCCCAAATAGCATGTGAACATGCAACGTCCAACCTGTGTTCAAATAAAATTGAAACATTCTATTTTAATGAATGAGGAGGTACATACGAGATCTACATAATAGATCAATGGACAAACTGGCGGATCAGGTACTCATATATGTTCAGATACTGCTGGAAACCGCGACATAGCCATATTCCTTCTTTTATCGAGAAAAGGGATTGAATGAAAAGGAAAGAGATGCTTTTGTATCTCCCTCCCCTACATATAAGGGGGATACAAAAGCAGCCAGACCAAGGCTGAGGGACTGACTGCTAAGACCCAATCAAGCTCGAAACCCATATTCAATACTAGTGGATTTTCAGTTCCTTTGGGTGCGTTCCTTTTGCTGCACTCATTAATTCAGCTTTGGTTCCAGAAATAAGCCTGAAATAAGTTCGGCCCTTTTGTGCATGCAGCACGTCAACCTTCCCCATGGATACGGAACTAGGCGGATTTCTCTAAGGTCCACCTACTTTGTACATATAGTTTCAATTCCACCCAGGAGGAGGCATCCACCTGCTCCCGAATGCATGTAGGGCGTCCACGAGCTCCTAAACCTACTGCAGGATATGCAAAATGAAAGATCCACTTGTTTCCAAATCCACTGCCTAAAGAAAAGCATGTTATACATAAGGAAAGTAAGTGTGACTAGTATACAAGGTAGAGCATACCTGTGTGCCCTTACGAAAATGTCCTATAGGAAACCTATAGTTATTTCTTATAGGAAACCTAAAGACTTTCCTATAGGTTTTTGAAACACGAAAAACCTATAGGATCCTTTAGGATCCTATAGGATCCCTATAAGGTCTTATAGGTCTCCTGACCTATAGGATTCGGGGAGGATATTTTGGGTTTCGAAACCCAGGCATTACGACTAAACGGCGACCGGGGTTAATATGAAGCATTTCAGTGTAAATCAAAAACCGAATAGGGGCTTTTCCATGGTAGGGACACTTGCATTATTAATACCAGTACTGCGGGGGGCTGCATAATTTATGACCCCACCCCACATGCGTCCCTGGATTGTACATCTATTTCCTTCGGTAGGAAGAAGTGGTATTACTTCTCTCGACCTAAGGTAATAGAAGACAGAACCTGCGAGCACGTCTCTTTACTGAAACTCCATATGGATAAAGTCTACTCAGTTTCGTACGTGGCCTTCAAAAAGAGTAAGGGCATATTTCTTCACGGGATTCCATGATTATATCAGGAAGATGGGCATGACAAATAAGGAACTGTCAAAGTTAATTGATTCCTATAATGAGGCAAGGCGAGACATTAGGGGAAGTACAAAACTCTCTGCTGAGAGATGTTTCCTTGGGTAAGGGGAGGGCACTTTTGTGCCCTTTGAGAAATGTGACAACCCAATACTTCCATCTAGTGGCCTAGAGGAGAACTTCAAACGGAACCCTATAGGCCTATAGGGTTCCGTATAAGCCTTATAGGGAACCCTATAGGTCCTATAGGTCCTATAAGGAACCCTATAGGCCCTATAGGGAACCCTATAGGTCCTATAGAGAATTCTATAGGTCCTATAGGAATCCTATAGGTCCTATAGCGAACCCTACAGGTCCTATAGGGAACCCTATGGGTTTTATAGGGAACCCTACGGGTCCTATACAGAACCCTTTGGGTCCTATAGGGAACATATAGGCCTTATGGGGAACCCTTTAGGTTCTATAGGGGGATCCATAGGTTCTATAGGAAACTCTATAGGTTCAATAGGGGACTCTATAGGTTCTATAGGGAACTCTATAGGTCCCAAACTGAACTCTAAGGGGCATATAGGATCCTATAGGATTCCTTTAGGTTCCTATAGGATTCCTTTAGGTTCCTATAGGATTCCTATAGGATTCCTATATATTCCTTTAGGAATATATAGGAATCTTATGAGACATTTTCGTAAGGGTGAGGAAGTTGGCTTCTCGTAGAATTTTCACTGTGTGAATCTAGATGCTTTTGCATGTAATGTTATTAATCTAGATATGGCAAGGTTAGTCCAAGGAATACGCTATGGGTGTTAGAGGCGAGATTCAAAATATGCAACCAAAGGGAAAGAAAGGTTTTGGGACTCTTCCTGGAAAGGGCAACATTTTGGTTGCTCACATCGAATTCGGGCATGAGAAAAGCAAGTGCGGGATGGAACTCTAAATATAAGTTATAGCATTAGAGCATTAGATTTCTTCTAGAATTACGGGAAAGAGAGGATAGAAATTTCTAGAGGATAGTTGAAAAACGGATTTTTGATCTGTATTTCTTTCATAAAGATGCCTCATTTTCGTATTCAAAGCAATGCGGTAGCTATGACTTCACACACTTAATTATTCCTTACCATAGAATATTTTTATTGCAAAGGATTATGCCTGAGCCATATGGTGGCTTATCCAATTGCGTCCACTGTCATCATCAGCGTCACTACATAGGTTTGGACCAGTAGAATGAGGTAGGTCGAGAGCTAGAAGCAACGAGATATGTTGATCTTTCATGTTAACCAGGAAATACCATCATGGGAGGACCGATCTTGTCCATAATCTAATGCATAATCCTTTTTGAAAAGTCCATGAGCTCGCCGGAAATGACTCAATAAGTGTAATTCAAGAGACATGCAGTGGAATGCAAATACGATTGTTATTAGACATAAGAACTCTCCAGAAGTATATCTTGCGAATTTTTCGAATTACATGGTCTCAGACCATGATAACAGTTACATGTTAAACTTCCGCCCGACCCGCCCCGACCCGAAGCCTCCTTATTTCAAGATCTCATCTTGAAAAATGTGACCCGCGACGGCCCGCGGGTCGTTTCGGGTCAATCGGGCTCGGTCACAGCCTTTGCGGGGCTCTAAACCCCAGTTCCTCCAAAGGTAGAAACGACAGCTGTTTTCCACACAAAATTATGAAATTATTTTCTCAATTGTTGAAAAGTTATAACATTGTTGGCGGCACGCGTAAAAATAACACGTTTACTAATATGTGCTTGTTAGTTTGAGTGTTTACATGCATGTTTGTGAGCTAATTAATTCACTGTTAACGGAAAGTTCAAATAAATATCCGAACTGGACCATGCGAGAAGACCTATTGTAGGATCGACAGTGTGGTCCCGAATAACGAAGAGAAAAATAATTATTGATTAATGGAATTCGAATCTTAGTTGTGCAACTACATGAGAACTGTTGGACTTGGGGGCGATTGGCGAAGCTAAAGGACAAAGAGTGCTGCTTCCATGTGTTGACTTGGCTCCGTCCAGAAGAATGTTAGCAGAGACTCACGCCATTTGCGTAAGGCAGGTTGCATTCTTTATATATATCTGTAAATAGGTCCTAAAAAAAATTAGCCCAAAGGGATGACACTTAAAATTAAAATTTGATCGGAATCAGTTACTAGATAATTCCTTGAATACAAAATGTACCATCAACATTTTTCTGCTTCAATAGAAACTAAAAAAAAATCATTTCAAAATACGTCTAAACTCGAAAAATATGCTATGAGGGGATGCCTCTTACAATGATCAGCAAAACTGGTCCAATGGTTTTGGTATTGGTGCTTGCAGGCTAGTAATTCCATGCTTCGAAGGACAATAGCCCTGCTTCTTTGCTTCCAAGACCCATTGGTTTTGTTTTGAAAGAGTGGGTATTTGTGGAGTAATGAGCTCTCACAGGTGTGTGTGTCATTGGACCAGTTTTGCGACTTGTGTTCAGCGAAGTACGCTTTCTGCGAGTTTCTTTTGTATTCATACATTCATCTTCAGTTTTTAACATTTCTTCGACACGTACGAGCATGTTCTCCATTAAGTCTATTCACACTTGTAGTAGAATATTGTTCCACTCAGGATTCACATGCTTCCATACCTCAAGCATACCGCTTGGTTCAGCTTGGTTCTACAGCCATGTGGCCATCGAAGCGGCACAACTAGTCGACTCCGATGTAGTCGACCAGTCGAGTTTATGGAGATAGTCGAGTCGATGTTTACCGACTCCTTTGATTGTCATCCACCATCAAACTTGATCGTACCTTATACATGCTACGCTGTGAACGCACTATCCGACTTTTTCGACACCGACTTGCGCCCGACGGACCACAGAGGATTGATCTTTGGTCATCGGATCAATAGACGTGCTGCTAGTCTTCCACGGTCCAATGCTGGTGTCGCCATGCCAAGGTGAGGCGCTATTGGGTGTGAACTGGAGGTGAACATGCGTACATTGTATTGTACAGCTTGGCGCTGTCGGCCGTCATAAGCTTGATTGGTCGTCGACTGTGGCTCTTCTTCGCCCCAGTCTTGGTCTTAGTACGCTTCTATTCATTGTAGTAATACCTACACTCAGTTGTGCTCCAGTTTTCTGCGATGAAATGCTGTCGTCAAGCAGAGAAACTATGCTGCTGTGAGCAAGTCTATCGTCCCTGGATTATATGGTTTCCATTGATTGGATATACATTAAATTATAAGTCTGCAAACACCTAAACCACAAACATTGGACCAGTTTTGCTAGTCACTATGTAGTTAAAAGTATTATTAAATTAGAATGTGAAGAGCTACTCGAATACTAAGTTTTGCACTTCTCTACTTCCATATTTCGCTGGTAAAAAAAGAATCTGAGAAATTCTTGCCCCCCCTGAAATGATATGCCCTGTAGGTATATACCTCAAATGGAATTTTTTTTCGTTCATGACATCCACATCCATATTTTAGATCTCTAAATCCTCCCACTTCCCCGGTTTCAGTTTTCAAAGGTTAAACTTTTCAAATCTCTTTATTTGACTGAGGCAAAGAATGTTTTTGAAAATGTGTCTCTTCAATCATGATCTTTTCACATCAGTTCCAGTCCTGCTTCTCTTTCAATGTTTCTAGGGCAGATGTGGATGCCAGTGGATAAGCTTCCTCAAGTGTATGGACCCTACAAAATCCCTTCAACTCTTAAGAAACTCTCCTTCAAGGGGAAGATGGATGTGGAATGGATGTCTCATACAGTTCCTCTCTTGTGGGCCATGGAATGGAACCAAAAGGAAATAGGTCCTCTCAGCTACGGTGAGGAGGGAGAACATGGTGTTTCTTTGCTTTCTTATCTCTATATCTTGGTGTCTGTTGTTAGAAAAATATCCAAGAGCATCGCGCATCCATATCGCTTATACGACTACTCTGCTAAATATGTAATCCAAATGTAAATGTGTACTTTTACTTTTGGCTGCTATGTGCACCCACGAAGATACTACAGAAGATTTTGAGTTTCTAAATGACATTAGCATAAAAATCACCAACTATTTTAAGTATGTGATAAGTCCTGGGTATGGTTCACCTGATTAAGCCTTACCTGATCGATGAAAGGATCAAGAACACGAAGACATTGACACGAAGGAGACCTAAAGTCCCTGGATTTGGTTGCATGCAGACCTCATCATGCAAATCTTGCCTTGATGTACACAACTGAATGTCGTCTCATATACGAGATCTACTCACAGAATGACTCATTGAAATTGAATCGTTATTAACCATATTTTAACTGGCCATAACTTTTCAAGGGGCTGTCAGATGCAGCTGATATTAGAAAAAAAGGTTCATCAGGCGAGAGCCTTTTCTCCCCTTCCTAACTAACGACAAGAACATTCAGATCGCTCAACCCTAGCTTAAAGAGGTCATTCGACTTTCAGTACTCACCAACCTTTCAGAGATCGTCTTACACTACTCATGAAGTCAACTTGGAAATTGAATCATTTCTCCATCCTCCTGTTTTCCTTGGACAGGGGCACGTCGTAAATGCGATTCCTTGAGAATCCAATTGTCTTTCTCTGTGGTGTCTGTGTGGGGAAAGATCCGGCTCCTCAAAGAGAGTGGACGGACTATTTATAGCTGGTAAATCGGCGTCATCTAGCTTCGATTGTGTGAACATCTGTTTCTGGCCACTGTCCGATGTATAGTTGTCATGCTCAAGTAGAGTGCTTCCTTAACGTTCCACGAACGTCCTTCAAGAAATTCATGTATTGATCATCAAATGGCACCTTAAATTGAGCGCCCAAAAGCTGCTCTTATCTGGACGTTGAACGTCAAAGAACTTCTTTGAGCCGGGGTTGAGCATCCTCCTGAACGTTTTTGTGTTACTTTGGGTGAATGGATAATTTTTCGTTCTCTTCACACGCATCTCCAGAGCAGAGGAGGTTCATCAGATATTGGAGAGAAATCTGCGCTTGAAAAATGACTCTCACTCGCACCCTAAGAACGGGATACTATCATTCCCAAAGGAGTAATGGTTGTACTTCCGAGCATGAAAATTGGTGACCCTATAGCTTGTGACCCTTGTGACAGGAGCAAAGTTTTACTTGGGACGAATGCAACCCTTTGATACTGTTTGGGAATATTCAACTTACGTCCTGGAAGAACGTTCAGGGCACAAAATCTGAATTGCTTTTGATCGTTCTAAATTCCGGAAATTTGAACAGTCAAGGAACGTTTCCGAGAACGATCGTCGAACATTGGCAACACATGAAATGAAACGTTCATTGAACATTCTTTAAACGTTCCGGTGAAACTTAGGTACTGATGGTCGAACAGCACCTTAACAGAGTGCTCAAAAGCGGCTTATCCATGAACATTGTAAGCTTCAAATCCCCTTGAACAAATCTGAGCGTTTTTGAGAAAGTTCAGGAGCTACTTCGGGAAGGTGTTGACCGCCCAATCAGCAATCAACGGTATATGACACGACTTTATGTGCAATTTGGCCTAAATAATTTTCACTGGTTACCTGACTGTTCCTTAATCCACTTACGTACAGGTTTCGCTCTCTTCCTGTTCACAGTAGCATACATTTCACTTCTGAGCGACTTCATGTAGGCACAAGCTTTTCACTCCATTCCTAAAGGACGGTCTAGGACGAGGATGAAAGACAGGTGATTCAAGTTTCCATTATGGGGATTGGTTGGTCAGAAAAGTTCTATAAATTAGGCCCAGAATAGGTTGGGCATTACGTTTGTCAATTTATCAAACATGTTCAGGAGTATTCGTCGCTTTTTTGACTTGGCCAATCGAACAATTCTGTGCGACGTCCTATATTGGAGATTTTGGGAGAAATTTTTCCTATTTTTCATCTTTTCATGAAATTCCTTTTATTTTCCATTTAATATTCGCTTAAAACGATTTCTGTTGTGTGGTGGAGTGGGTAGAACCTCTCCTCCAATCTTCTTTCCCTACTCTACGACGAAATCCTCTGTGCCACCAGTGGCGTAGATAGGGTTGAAGTTATTTTTATTTTAAAAGAAAACTTTGTTTCTAGCTTAAAGACTTTGCTTCTTATGGTCATGGAACCTGTCATATCTAAACACCCAAAAGGGATGTAACAGCCAATGATGAATAATTAATGTGATTTTGTCTTTCCAGAAGAGCTGCAGAAGCACATAAATCAATTGGATAACGAATCGGACGCTTCATCTAAAAAAGTAAGTCTTTGGCTTAAATCGCGATTTAGGAGTTGCAAAAATGACCGCAGAAGCCAGCGCTTGATGAAAGCAGGCTTCAAGTGTCGCATTCTTTTCAACGGACCAGCATATCTGCCAGTTCCTGACTTTTTGGAGGAAGTACTTAGGATAAAGGAAGGAAGCAACTATGCATTGTAATTAATCACAGAATTCTCCCTTTCATAATTCCACAAACTTGCTTCTTTCTGATGGCTGCCCTTATGGCGAAGCGGCGACTTAGTCGCACACCCACAAGACAAAAGAAAGAAACATTTTAATTCTGGGCATCAGAGAGAGTTTGTGGAGTATCATCCGGGGGTTGACTTAAATGAAGAAAGTGGTAACATCAATTAGGTCAAAAACGAGGGGGGTGGGAATAGAGTTTGAAGCTCATTCACTAACATTCGCGGTAGCGTTGTCATTTCCATCCTTACTCCGCAAATGAGCTCGACATTATTTCGATTGATGCCAACTCTCCCTCTTCTCCTGAAGCAGACCGGGATATGCTTCCAAGGAATGATTTCTGGTTACAGGAATCTCGACGGAAAAGCAGATGGTGTGCGGTAGCTCTTTACTTTCTCCCTCAAAACTTTTCATGTTGAATATATCATCTTAATGCCAATAATATGGTTATCGTGTTTCCATAGCTGCATTCTGCAACTTTCCTCAACTAGTGGGAATCACAAGATCATGATCTGAATTATTATCATACTAGTTTATCCCGGAGGCAAAATGGCAAAGAAAGTAACGCCAGACAGAATTCTCTTGGCCAAGAAGGCGGAAGCTGGAGAAAAAAAATTACATGTTGCAATTATGGGCAAATTGCTCCTTACGTCTTCAAAAAAGGAGCAATTGTACACTGCCTGATGCCTGGTCAATTTGATATGAACTGCCCTGATTGGGACAATGATGCGTGGGGGTCCTGTAATTTAAAATCGTGAAGCTGCTAGAAACAATGAAATCGCTCATGTTACATTAGAATCAGCACAAATGGAAATATTGAGAGAATGTTCGTGGAGATCTTCAAGAAATATCGAAAGGACGACCTATGAATTAATGCATTCGAGATCGGAAGGAGAAGGGGAAAGTAGATGTGGGAAATAGGCGTGGAAGATTGTAAGAGTGATACGTTCGAAAACGAAGTCGGACTAAAATTATTTCATTTAATTACTTAGTGCCAGGTACGACTAAGTCCGAATTTATATCACTCTGGACTGTACAATGCTGAGTCACCTTGATACGGCCTGGAAGGGAAGCAGGGCTTGCTACAATTGTAACTCCTAATTATTGGTACTTCATCACGTTTTTGTTCACTCGGGTAGATAATACGTGGTTTTGCTTGTGCGAGGTAATAGAGAAATTCGAAAGAAAACTTGCCAAGGAAGGTCTTACAATTTAACTTAGGGAAAGAGACCGAGGTTTGTCGCGTCATTTATCAACAGGAGAGGTGGGGCGAGTCAGAGATGGAGCAGAGAAGGCGTGGGAAGGGGGATACCATAGACCATTAAGGGAAGGAATGCGCCCAAGCTGCTGCAAAATAATTTTCAGCACGGTGTCGCACTCGACGGACACAGGTGGGAGAAAAGGTGGGTGCGGGAGAGGCGGCGACAACGGGAACTGCAACAGTAGCAGACGCGGCGGCGGCGGCGGCGGATGCGGACTCGTTTGCAGGAGTGACAGCGGCCGCCGTGAGTGGGCATGTCGGCGTCGCGGCTCCGGCCTGAGAAGCGGGCGCCCCACGCGGGGCGAGCGGGAGGCGGAGCGGGAACGAGCTATGTAGCTGTCCTAGACGGTGGGCGCCGCAAGAAGTTGAGCACTTTTTTTGATGTTACAAGATTTGTTTGCTCTCTTAGATTCGTTGAGTATTTTTTGTTTGGAGAGAGCCGGCAAATATGGGATCACTGGTGGTCTGTCGCCATCTTTCCTGCCGTTTAGGGCAGGCGGCGGAGTTCGTCAAGTGGGTGCCTAGGCTTTCGTAGCATTTGGATTGGAGCCCTTTCTGCTTGGCCTAGCAGCTCCACTGAGTGTGACCCTTGCCTACGCAATACGAACAGACCTTACTCTCAGATTTGTATCGGCTGATGTGGATGTAAGCTCTGAATGATTCTGATTCTGAATCTTCCATTGAATTTGAAGCATTTTATTTTGGGCTTCCTTCTGGATTTGAATGGAAGATCCATATTCCATTCTTTCAGCCAGATGAACCATTTCATTTTTGGCTTTTTCCGCTTCTGAAGAACTGAGCACCGGGTGATAGCGAGGATCGAACTATATTGCGGCCAATATGAGACTGGACGAAAACAGGAAGCTTTCTCGATCTTCCATGCATGATTTCAATTTTGAGGGCACAGATCCAAGGAGTCTGTCCAGCTTGAGTTTGCAAGTAGTCCAGATTTCTAAGAAATTATCCACGAGTCAAATTCTCATGCTTGAGACGAACAGTGGCTACTTTCGATGGTTTCAGAATATCTACCAAGATTGTGCTACGTTCCCATGCACGTTCACTCAAGTGCAGATCTTGATTTGCAACGGACAATTCCATGCACAACTCCCTCAATTCGATTAATCGAGAAAGCATATCATGAGTAGAAGACCACCTCGTTTCACAATCTACTATGGGTTTCTTAATCTTTTTCAAAGTGATGGGATTCATGATGTTTGGTGAGCAAAGCTTCTTGACGATCCCACGTGCCAGCAGAATCAAATCTTCCAAATTCTTTTCCTTGAAAAAATAATTTACAGCAAGCTGTAGGGTGTGAGCGGCACAGCGAACCGAAGTGATGTTGGTGCTCATGGAAGAAATGACATCATTCATGATTTTTTCAGAATGCAATGTATCTAGTGACTGAGTTTCCCCAAATTGCTCATCGTCAACTTCTTCTCTGCAAAGCACCTACTTGTAAAGAGACTTCACTCATCAATTCATAAAGAATTACTAGAGAGGGAAGTTGAAAGGAAGTATGCGACTCGGAAGCGCTTTGTCGATGCTGATCCAGGCTCTTATGCAGGAAAATGTTCATTGAGCTTAGGCGTACAGTCTGCCACACCAGAACAACGCATTGTGAAAACGCTCAATGTCAGTCTTGTTCTATTACTCCAGGAGGTTCGTGTTGGTCACATGGAGTGGTCGGCCCTTCAGCTTTATGGATGAGTAACGGTCTCGAAAAAGATAGGATACAGTCATTTTGAACTATTTATGCCGAAGAAATCTGTAGTGGAACGTTTTCCCCAAATCAAAAGGTTCCCTGGCGTAGATAAAGAAAACGTTGAGAGCGTGACTTTCCCATCCTCGCAACCCGAGTTATTACGACGGAAAAGTTAAATTTGGATTTCGCTTCATCATGAGTTTATTCCATTATTTTTTATGATATCCTTTTTGCGTGTAGGAAGTGGGAGTGATTTGGTATTGAATAATCATCATCATCATCATCATCATCATGTTTATTCCTGATGAAGCAATGGCTATATCAGGTGCAGTAGGAAAAAGGAAAAACGAGACAAACAAAATGTTGCAGTAAACAATAAGAGATTGGCAATACCCTTTTACCTAGATCCAATACAAATGCATTGCAACTTAAATGACATGTAACAGGGCAGGGGTGAGAATAAACCTATGAGAGGTGTGATCTGTGTGCCTGCGAGGGTATAGTTCGTCGGTCTTGTATCCCTGTGCATGAATATGTAGGGGTTATATTATACTTCATCAGCAGCACAGAAGGCATCTTTACGCCGAGAAAGGAAGTGAAATAACGCCTTTGAAAGGTCACTGAAGGAAACATCCTTTAAAAATTCAACGACTCCTACTTCACGTATCAAGGTCCAATTTAGTTCATGTTGTGCTCGTATATCAGCTGTGCACTCGCAGTAAAGTAAAAAGTGGGTTAGGTTTTCTTCCAAATGGCAGCCTGGGCATAACAATCCTCCATATCTATCTGTTATGGTTGGCCATTGCCACTGGGAGAATAGGAGACGGAGTATTGGTGCGGCCAACCTTCCTAGCTCTGAGATGCGTTCCACTGTGTGAGCAACTGTGTCCATATTGAGGAATATGTATGCACATTTGGAAGTTTGCAGCCAGTGATACCAAGATTCGGCTTCTCTGATATGTACAGATTCACCTATATGTGGTATAAATGCCAAATTAGGTAGGCCAAAATTCCATACATATGAATAGCCATTATGATATAGTATATCACGTAGATCACTGGCCCAACATGGTATCTTGCGATGCATAAGCTTTAATTGTTCCGTGTAAGCAGCTCGAGTTAGCCTTTCATTTGATAAGTTTTGGATTTTGTGCCAGAATCTTAGTTTGCGCTTTACCACTACTGACATAATTGCTGGTGGGTTGTATATGAATAGTAAAGCAAAAGTGGGAAAAGATTGTGGAAGTCTTAGCAATTCTCTAATAAAGCGGGCTTGCAGTGATTCCAGACCTCCAAAACTCTGATGGTGTACTAACTCAATTCCATATTCAAAGACTGATTGTACAAGGGCGTCAAATAGCAAGAAGCAATTCTTCATGGGTAGAGCCCGGGCTCTTCTTGTAGATTGAGAGACCCCATGCAGTGCAACTTTAGCTTTTATGAAACGTTCTTTGAGATGTTTGCTCCATCTGCCGTTTGCAGATATAGCAAGAAGCAATTCTTCATGGGTAGAGCCCGGGCTCTTCTTGTAGATTGAGAGACCCCATGCAGTGCAACTTTAGCTTTTATGAAACGTTCTTTGAGGTGTTTGCTCCATCTGCCGTTTGCAGAAAATACAAAACCAAGGTAGTTATAACTACGAACTCGTTCCAGGCATTGTCCTCCATACACCCAGCTTTCACCCTTTCTCCAGCGAGTGTCCTTCGTACAGACTAGGATTTTGGATTTATCCTTATTGACCTCCAAGCTGTACTCCATGCAGAAGGACTGTAGAGCTGATAATATACGACTCAGACCTAGGGGAGTTAAAGATATCAGAGCTAGGTCATCAGCATACAGAAGGCAATGGATTCTCCTATCCCCTATGTTTGGTGGGTGGTTTCCCTCAATGTTCGTAGCTTCCACAACATCATTGATGTAAAGGGCAAACAGAAGTGGAGAGAGGATACAGCCCTGTTTGACTCCTATGTTAGCCTCAAAGGGTTGAGACCCTCTCCAAGAGGACAATTTAACTGAAAAATTAGTGCCCTTGTACATATCAGCCAGAAACAGAACCATTTTGCTGCTAAGTCCTTTAGCTAATAATTTATGCCAGAGTTTGGCCCATGAGATCTGATCAAATGCTTTCTGGAAGTCAATGAATGCAATATAAACTTTTGCCTTCTTCCCATGCACGTACTTAGAGATCAGTGTGTCTAGTACAAAGGCATTATCAAGTGTGCTAAAACCAGAGCGAAAACCTGCCTGGCATGGTGAAAGAAGGTTTGCTTCTTCTGCCCATGCTCTAATTCTTCTCTCAAGTATGTGGCCCATTACCTTGGAAAAGACTGGTAGTAATGAGATACCTCTGTAGGAGTTTGGGTTGGTAGGATCCCCCTTACCTTTATACAGAGGTAATATAATGCCTCTTTTCCATGCCTCTGGATATATTCCAATGTCCCAGCAGAGATTGAGGAAATTTGTCAGTGGTTCTAATAGTTCAGGTGCTAGGTGCTTAATTAGTTCGTTTGACCAGCCATCTACGCCTGATGCTTTACCTGCTTTCAATACATGTATGGAATTTTCCACCTCTTCCCTGGAAATAGGGGCATCAAGAAAGGAATTTTCTACAATTTCTTCCTGGACTGCAAAATCAAAGTTAGAGGGACCATTCCCATTTTGCAATAACCTGGCGAAATGTTGAGTCCACACCATTGCTGCAATGGTGTTTGGTGGATTTATATAGGGTCTTGGCCTCAGGTTTTTAAACAAGGTCCATGCTTGCTGTGCCCTATGCTCTATGAAGGCAATATGAATTTTGGATACTAAAGCCTCAAAATAGGTTTGTTTCTGTTCTTTGAGGAATAACCTATATTGTTTTCTTGCTGTCAAGTAGTTTTTCCTGCAGTCATCTGTAGGCTTACATTGAAATAATCTGAGTTTTTTCCTAGTTATTTGTCTTAATGTCTGGCACTGTGGGGTGAACCAAGGTGGGTGTTGAATTTTGGGTTTCTCTGGGGGCACCCTACTCAAAATTGAGCCTGTAACAAATGAGAGAGCAAAGTGGAGGGTGTCCGCCAACCGGATCACCCTTTTACAATCTGGGAGTTCATTTAGGAAATGGGGGTGGGCCAAGTTATCTAAGGCAGAACAAAATTCAAATCTATGTTTCCTTATGTCCACCACCTTGGCACTGGCTGTAGTCCATTTGTTTGGCATGAGTGGGATGGTAGTGCTAGTACTGTCACTTTGGATGTTTGAGTCACGAGTGCCATACCTCCCTAGGTTGTATATGACTGACAAGGGTAAGTGATCGGATTCGATTCTGGAAATAATAGCAAAATCAAGTACTTTGTCAAAAAAACCTCCAGAAGCTAACATGTAATCAATAGTACTGCAGCCATTGTCATTTATAAATGTGTAGCTGCCCAACCTGTCACTAAAACGTCCATTCAACAGATACAGTTCTGAGACTCTAATTGAGTGTCTAAACCCATCCTGCTGGTCTGATATGATGTTGTCATTGGCACCTCTAGCAGGGATGTTTCTCAATGGGTACCCAAATTCATTATGGTCTGTGTATGCTGGTTCCTGCCAGCCTCCAATCCTAACATTTAGATCTCCAAATATCAAAAGTTCTGTGCTAGGGAATCTAGAACAAAAGGTGGCAATATCTTCATGAAGGAGGTCAAAAAACTTGGCGGTCCATGATGGGGAATTCCTGGGAGGGTTGTATACTAAACACATAAGTAGCTGCAAAGCGTTGTGATTGAAAATACCCCACATAACTGTGGTAAGGCCAGAAGGAAATGTACCATTTTTTCTTATCGAAATCCATCCTCAGTGAACTACATGCCCACAACGTTTCAATATTATACATTTGCCTTTTTCGCTGGTGAAAAAACATGTTTGGAAAAGCCGACCCACCCTAGCGCTATGCCCGGAGGGGATGCACCATGAAAGCTGAATATTCCTTCAGCTCAGTAACATCATGTAACTTATATGTGTGCCAAGTTTCACCTTTCCATTTCTTTCCAATTCGCCACGACAAATTTTTTTTCAAAACCTCGAAAAAATTATCCCAGGGGATGTATCGAAACTAAACATTTTCATTGAACTCCTTCTCTCAGATGTCACATTCATGCACAGTTTCAGCTTTCCATGTTCATCAGTTTAACTGATGCCAAAAAATTAGTTGAAAACATCTTTTTGAAATTTGTGCCCCCAGTGTACCTACTTCTAAAGTCTGAAGTTTTCTGCAGCATCCCAATAGGTAGTTATGTACCNTCAGTTTAACTGATGCCAAAAAATTAGTTGAAAACATCTTTTTGAAATTTGTGCCCCCAGTGTACCTACTTCTAAAGTCTGAAGTTTTCTGCAGCATCCCAATAGGTAGTTATGTACCAAGTTTCATCTTTCCACACTAGCTCCATACGCCAGGACAAAAAAAAATACTTGAAATCGTCGGCTCACAAAAATATGCTCCCAGGGCATGGATCTAAAATTTTGAATTTTTTGTGAACTCATCGTCTCGGTAGGAACGTCCATGCCAAGTTTCAGCTTTCCGTATCTCTCCATTTTTCTCAAGCAAAAATAATGTTATGGAGGGGGAATGATTAACGGGACATGGAAGGCAAAAAAGCCAAAAGAAAGCCATGGAATGGGCGGGAATTGAACCAGGACCTTCTGATTGCCAGTTTAGATATGCCACCACTACACCACCGAACCCAGCAGAACCATTTGATTATCTGAATGACATCCTTATCTATAACAAAATATATTTTTAAAAAAACTTTCCCCCTCAAAATATTGTACCCCCAGGGCATGCACCTCCAAAGTCGGTTTTTTTTCCGAACTCTGCATCCCAAAAGGTACATGTGTACCATGTTTCAGATTTCTAACCCTTCTAGAACGTGGTTAGAATTAGCGTCAGTCAGTCAGTCACGATCGTCTCGTATACATTAGATTGTCGGATTTCCAGGAGTGATCGGTGTCATCGACGACTGTCGTACTCGAATAGAATGCCCAGACAACTTTTATCAATTCCAAATGCTTTTATTTCATCGATGTCCAAGCAGTGCGCAATGCGGAAAGGATTTTTACTAATGTTGGCATTATGTGAACAGGATCTATACGCGATTCCGGAAAATACTCATTTTGCAATCGTACCCAAATGATACTCTATTTCACATTTCATACTTCTCCGTGTGCCCAAAACGAATCCTTGGCTTTTCCTCTGATGTATCGAAATACAGAGTAAGGTCAGAGGAGAACTCACCAGTTTCCAGCCATGATTATTGTTGTGCAAGGATAGTGTATTGTGTTTCTATTGCGAGAGATTCTCTTTTACAAGCGCTGGAAAATGTACTTAAAAGTCTGAGGAAAGGTTCTCCTTTTTCACTCGATTCGATCGTTTTTTGGTGGAGTTCGAAGTGTATTACGCGACAACCGAGGAGTCAGAATGTGTTATATGTAGGGCTGTACTGGTGGCCACATTTGGCCGGTGGGCCATTGGCCGATTATTTTCTCATACCTATCAGCCGATGCTGGTGCCTATCGTGACGTGTAAAGAAACAGCGAAAAAGCATTCGAGAAAATTTTTTATATGTCAAATAGACGTATAATAGTGCACCTTTATTTATTATTATTGCTTCCACGCTGGGTATTTCGAGTACACCCATTTATCGACCGGAAACATCAGTAGTGCATCGATGCCTCAACTATCGAAAATGACAAATACATCGATGGATGAACTGCGATTGTCCTAATTTTTTCCTATAGCCGTTGAGAATCGGTTACCGAGCCCCGTTCAAGTGGTATTTTTTTATTTTTCCGCGTTCAGCACGTTCTTCTTTGAACATCAGCACCGGCCGGTTTCAAACCTGCAGATGACCGATATGGCCTATAGTGCAACACCGGCGGCCGAGACCGGTGTTACCCGATACATCGGTACAGCCCTAGTTATACGAGGCTTGTATGAAAAGTCATGCGTGTTCTGCAATAAAAATTTGCATATTGCGCGCACGCGAAAAATTCCTACAAATTCTGAAAGCCCCGTCAAATAGGAACACAACGATATGCGGAATGTGTTCCAAACCCTCCCGAATCACCGGAAAAAAATTGTTACACAGAGGCATGTAAATCACATTTCCCGATTTCCAAGAAATTCTTTTTATTTTCTTAAAAAAAAAATCGGACATGTGAAAGCCGTCTCAATCGCCCTCAAAGTACTCGCCGTCGGCGGCCACACACTTTGCCCATCTAGTCGGCCAGGACTCAACTATCGCCTTCCGGAACGCGCTGACCGGAATCGACTTCAGCACCTGTTCGACGTTGCGCTTGATTTCCTCCACGCTGTCGAATCGCTTGCCTTTCAAATGTCTCTTGAGGAGGGTGAACAACCAGAAATCCGCAGGAGCCAGATCAGGAGAGTTGGACGCCTGGCGCAACACCTCGGTACCCATCTTCGCCAACCACTGCTTCACGACGTTTGCTGAATGTGCGGGGGCATTGTCGTGGTGGAGAATCCAGCCGTTGCCTCCCCAATTCTGCGTTTTGCCCACCCTCACTCTGTTCAAGCGAACCTTTTCTCTGAGACGGCGGAGCACGCCCAGGTAAACAGACTTGTTCACCGTCGCTCCCGATGGCAGAAATTCGGCAGAGGTCGAAATCTCGTCGGCGACCTCGCGAACCGTTAGTCGACGGTCCGCTGTTATCAATTTCCGAACGCGTTGAATGTTACCGCTCGTTCTCGCTGCCTTCGGACGCCCAGAACGCCGTCGATCGGAAAGATCGAAGTCGCCGTTTCGGAAGCGTTGGAACCACCGCCGGACCTGCGACACAGTGAGCGCATCCTCGCCGTAAGCAACTCGGATCTCACCGTGTGTCTGGAGAGCCGAATTTCCCCGTCGAAACGAAAACAAAATGGCATTTCTCTGCTCCATTTCTCAACTTATGAAGCATTCTTTTCCTTTTAAAAGTACTCATCGGGAAACTGCCGCTACCTGCCTCTGTTTCTCCCACGACTGTTACATTTGCATATTAGCAACCAGCCTATGTTATACATCGTTGCGTTCCTCTTTGATGGGGCTTTCAGAATTTGTAAGAATTTTCCGCGTGCGCGCAATATGCAAATTTTTATTACGGAACACGCATGACTTTTCATACAAGCCTCGTATGTTCCATGATGGTTGTTTAGATTCTCTCCCTCAAAACCCAGGGAAGGTTGGGTTACCAGAATTTAGAGCATGAAAGCTGTGCAGGCGTCGATGACGACACAAATGAGGACATGTTTTTCTGTTACTTCTGTAAATTTGCATCTGTGATGAATGCATGAATAGCAATTTGAAACATGAAGAATTGTTTTACTATAAAATTTCCATTGTTGTTTCTGTCTCTGTGTCTTGTAAATAGTCCTTTAATGAATATGGGAAAACATGAGAAAAAAGACGCGGTTGATTTGTAGGTGTTTCATTGCTATTTCTGTTCTTTAGCCTTGGAATGAAGAATGAAAACCTGGAGGAAAAAGAGAAAGCATCTGTTTGCAATTTGTGGATGCTTTGTTGCGGTCTCTGCTCTGTGAACTTGCTAAATAGGCACAAAATGAAGAAACGGAAAACATGTAGAAAATCATTAGTTTGATATTTATTTATATTTTATTGATGTTTGTTCTGTGACCTATCTATACATATATAATGAAGAAAAACTTCGTAAAACAATTTATGGAGGCCTACCCAGTTTTGCCCCATGGGTGGGGCGGAATGAGGTATTTGAAACCATCTTTTAGAAATGTACGGGGGAAAAACTGTCGGCGATTTGGCGATGAAGTTGAATCCAAGTCATAGGTAAGAATTTGAAGGTACCACACACCAATCCGCAAATTGCTACGCCAATTCCTTGATACTAAATTTTGGCAATTTTGCTGAACCGCTCCGTTTTGCCACACCTTCCCCTACTCTGTAACGTGAGTCACGGAGAAATCACCTAATTAAAAAACTCTATAGATGTTAGAGTTCATGTGCTATTATATATATCCCTTCATCTTTTAACTAAGCGACATCGAAGTACTGTCTAAATCGAATTTAAATAAAGCATGATTAATTTACGGAAGACCTACACTTGGAAATGGTGTCCTTTGTAACATGAGTCACGAAGACGTTTTTCCATTTTCTTGCACTAATTAGAACTTTTAAAAATTAATAGCATCATATTCAACAAACGCTCCATCCCTGCAATCATCATGACTTAAGGGACGATATGAAATTGAACTTTCAGAAGTCAGAGTGGAATGAAATTCTGAAAATGTTGTGCATTTGTATGAATAACATGAGTCACGATGAAATACCCAACCTATACTCCCTTTCTCCGCCATATTTAACAAAGAAGTTGCGTATAGAATATTATTAGTTTCGTGAATGAACTAGATAAAATAGCCCATGATGAAAAATGTCATATTTCCATTGATTACTAGCTCATTAAATATTGCATAACTGAAGCACTGTTGCCTTCAAAAACTTTTAAAAATGAATCTCTCAATTGTCAATGACAGGCTCTTCTAACGAACGGAAATGTAAGAAGTCGACGGGTCACTTCAGTCAATCCAAAAGCAAGGATCCAAGGCAGGAGAACCATGCGCTCGTTAATACTTCATTGGAACACAGCAGCAAAAGCTTTGAGGACACTATGGAGGACGACAGAGCCAACAATAACATTCCTGAACCTGATATCCTACCTGTTTCGAAAAACTGCGAGGAACAACCAAATAAGCCGAATCGCCATGAGGTATAAACCATATTGCTTTTTTATATTGCAATGCATCGGCGTGTGTAGATGCGTTCATATGAAATTTAGAAATTATTTTCCAATTCAAGCAGTCCCGAAGAGAACAGACGGAACTTATACAACCTACTGCAGGAAAAGACCATTTGGAAAGTAATGCTGATAGCGTTCTTCCCAGTGAATTACTGGCTGCTGCAGCTCCTGGTTCCGGTAGAAGTTTCTTTTCTGGAGCAAATTATTGATCCTTTCGGAATCCTACGAATTAATATGTTTCTTATTGACAGAGCATTGGCAGAAAGAGATGAGTTTTGTGGAGCGTGACGTGGAAGACTGTGACGAGCAGGAGGAGAATCAGGCGACAGTTATATTACCAGAGCTGGATAAAAGAATCGTAGTTCCCATGGATTTAGACGAAGTCAAGAATACAGTCTCGGATGAAGATTCAGTTCCAAAGAACACCTTGAACACGTGCGAGGAATCCTTGGTAAGATACTTCGTAAACCAATGTGATTTTTAAGTGCAGGGTGACACAAAATGATATCCCAGGTCGTAATGCAATTTTTCGGTTAGATAGAGTTGGATTTTGTTGTTCGGTTGAGAATTGAAATCTGCATTCGTAAATATAAATTAATGTAATTTGGTCCTAGCAAAGTAATAGATATGTTCCTATTTCTTTACTCTTTTATTCCATCAAAACGGAATAACATCAACTCAATAATCAATATGACCACCATCTGCTGCCAGAAATGCCAAAATACGTTTCGGCATTAAAAAAAGAATACTTTCAGGTCAGTGTCCTCTTCGAATTGATGAATGACGTTTGTGAGGTTCTTCAGAAGCAATGATTCCGAATTATGCCAATCCGTTGTTCACGGTGCATTCGTTACTCTAATGTATTAATATATACATGTAGTATTTAATGATTTCACCCAAAATTTCCGTCGGGTTAAGATCAGGCGAGTTACCGGGCCACAAATAATTACCCCAAAGTTGCCCTCGCCGATTCCTGATGAGATTTTGATCTGCATTGGCGCTCATGCAGAGTGCCATGTCGTGAACGAAAGTTACACGGCTAGCACATGTTGTTCTCAAGAAACACACTCAAGAACAGTTTCTCGATCATGCTCACTGTTCCAAGATTCTCCTTTTTCCTCGATCACAGTGAACAGGACAAATAATCCAATGGACACAGGATTCTTGATGGCCTGAGGGAAGTGTTCTTCTTCGGAGATGTCGCTCAGCTCCTTCGCCGAAATAGGGCGTTCTGATGATTAAATTTACTTATGGCATACATGAAGAATTCGTCGCTGAACGCGAGAAAGTCTACTTCATTGCATTGAGAGACAGAATTGACTAGAAGTAATTGGTGTACTTTGTTCAAATCGGTTTTCAGGGGCTTGGAGATCACAAGAAAAGGCTGCATTCCTTCTTTCTTCAGAAAGCGACGAACAGACTGTCTATAATTATTTTTTCTCAAAGCGGCTAAAAACTCATGTCAATTTTTTGTTGCCCTTGCGATGTAATTCTGTCCCAGCCGTTACAATTTGCGACTTTCCTGAGAAAAAATTTGTCAGCCGACCGTTATTTGAAATATCGGCGAAACATTACATCGGCTCCTTCTTCTAATTATCCAAAACCCATCAAATTGATCACCGCAAAATCGTCGCCACCCAATTCCGATCAATAAATTCAGAACCAGCATCTCGAGCTTTCCAAGAAGGCGATCACTTGAAGACCATCAGCTAGACACGCATCTTCGGAATAAAAGCTCATTCTGCAAGAGGGTGACATTGAAGGCCACTGAGGATACCTGAAAAAAGTGCGTGGAAAACACAAACATAAACCTATGGTAAGACTGTTCGATGCAGCGATGAGTTGAGCGCGTCTCCAAGCATGTTTAAACATGAACGCAATCCAGCGTGCGCGCACGTCGCAGCATTATCAGAGAGGACAGATACTGTAACTTGACAAGGAATCCACCAAAGTAGATTATTCTTTTTTTCCAAATGCATATTTTATTACTTTATCAAAAAAATATCGGGACTTTTTATCTATTCCGGAACCTGATTTACGATCCGAGCATATCATTTTGTGTCACCTTGAACTAGTAAATGTTTGATGTCGAAATTTAGTCAAGATTAGACTTGAATGACGTCTCATGATGTCACTTTACTTCTTTGTGATAGTTGGCCAGACAAGAGGGAAATAAATTTCAGCAGTTACTGGATGGAAAGAACCAAGAGACAAGAGATGTTGAGGTTGTTTCTGTTTCTGGAATGCTCGCAGCTGAAGTTGCAGGTTCTGGCTCCGGTAAGAATGAAAATCAATTGGCATTACATGTATTAACGGTATGAATTCGTGAAGGTAGCTCTCCAAAGACTTTTTAAGTCGAAGATAAAGATGGCAAAGGTAGTTGGAGTTGCAGAAGGGTGGCAAATTCTGGGTTCCAGCTGAATTTCATCAAGTATAGCTGGAGAATATAGAGTCTGGCTCTGTTTGATTTAAGAACCATTTATTTTAACAGTAAAGAAATAGGATTCTTTTCATGCATGATGACAAGAAATCGATCTATATTCGGCAGGGTTATCCCTTAAAAAATTTAAAGCGCTTTTAAAGCACTGAAATGAAATGCATTTAGGTTTTTAATTAATTTGAAAAACAACTAAAGTTGACGCTTTCATATGTCTAATATTTATTGCAAATACATTTAATGACACATTATGTGAATTGCATGACGCAGATTGCATGACGCTGAAAGTGCATTCAGAATTCTGATACTAATGATCAGATCAACAAGTGTCAGCATATAAACATATGTTGCCGACCATTTCAGGATGCGAATCTCTTGTGTAAGTCATGCTTTTACTCTTAGATCACAACACCCATATGGGTGATGCGGTTAACATTTTAATCATAGTCTCCGTGTTAATGTTACACCTATCATATGATGAGACAAGTAAATCAATATCCTTAAAATAAGAGGTAAGTCTGAGGCAAGGGATATTCTGTAGGTAAGAAATGATAAATGATGGGTAAGGGAGCGGTACATTGGGGGCAGAGGTGTAACACTGAGGTAAAATATAGGTAAATGAGAGGGGAACGACGGTGGACGGTGATACTGAGGTAAAAAAGAAAAACCGGGAATTTCCCCGTTTTTCCCCTTAATCTTTTCCCCATAATCTTTACTTGAAGGGTCTTCTGACAGGTTGAGGGACGGGGAAAAACCTTTTTTCTTACCTCAGGTAAAAATTTTTTGCAAGGGTGGTCATACTCTCTGACTTAGCGGATGACATTTGTTACGATTTGACTCGATAAATGGCTGTGGTCACTGAAACATATGAGAATTGGATGGCAAAACAAGCACAAGTAATGGCGCCAAGAAATGAGGACTTTTGCGCCACCCTTTTACTTGATAAGACGTGAGAAAACCATACACTTAAGCGTTGAATATGTGTATGTATTCATCTTCTTCCATTCCATTTTTCTCTATATTGCTCATGACTGCTTTGCTAGCATGTAGCAACATTGAATAATACAAATAGGAAAATAAATATTGATTTCAAAGTTCTAGAGAAATGTCAAAGTTCTAAAATACAGGGTGTAAGATTTTAAACGCAACATAGGGAAAATATTGCTGCCTGGAGGTGGAGGTCGGCGAACGCTATAAGGCCAGGTTGCCTATCTGCAAAGAAACACCCGGTGCAGTGATATCCTTACAGAAAAATTTTTCCAGAGGTAAAATAGGGACGGTGAAACTGAGGTAAAAAACCTGTTTTTCCTCCGTCTCTCCACCTGTCAGAAGACCCTTCAGGTAAAGATTAGGGGAAAAAGTGGTAAAATTGGGACGAACGAGGGAATAACGTTATGTACGGTAGGTTTCATCCTTCTAGATATGCAACCCAGTGAGCTATATGGGTCATTCCATCTCAAATCACCCAGTGGCCAGAGCATGACCCCCTGTTATTGACGAAAATATTTTGTGGTATCCCTCATGCCCAAAGTAAGAATGCAAAATTTTGGCTTCGGGTACGGAACCGCTTTGACACAATAGATAGCTACATTTTGTGAAATTTCAATAAAGGAGCGTGGACGAAAACTTTTCGACCGAAACGAACGCAGCAAACACCATTAATAATAATGGTGTTTGCTGCGTTCGTATAATCTTTTAAAAAGTTAGCCTTTCGAAGTTATTTCACATAATTTTTTTCCCCGAGGCGATACTTTATAAAATAAAGCTGTCCCATTTGCCAATTTTTTGCAGATTCAGAAATTTGCAAAAGTCAACATGTTCATTAAACTTTATCATCACTCTAGTACAGCGGTTCCAAGACTTCTTTGAATCGCGACCCACTTGTTGACGTACAGAAAATTTCACGACCAACTGGAGTCCAGAACGAGGTTTTTCAAAGTACTCATGAGGTAAAGAAAACTTATTAACCGTTTCTGCATGACATGTTTTTTCCTGAGTGGATGCGGATTTTGGGACTTTTTATACTGGGAAAATGATGCCTTTCACGAGCCAGAGTTTGGGAACCGCTGCCCAAGTAGCACATAACATTGAAACAACGTGGATTAAATGAATCAATGTTGATTCAATGTTATGGGCTAATAGGGCATTTATGTTTTTGGAATCAGCGGGAAAAGATCTAACGATGTGTGTGCCATTTTTGCCCCAACAAATTCCACTTAAGGAGATATCATGGCTCGAAATATGTAAAAATCACAATTAGTTAATGGCAGGTTTGGCTGTGATTCTTCCCATTTGACATGTGGGTAGCAGTGGAGCTAGTGTGATAGATCTCGCCATGATATATATTGAGTTGTGGTATTATTAGGATAGTGCACTTTTAGGTGGTAGATTTCGAGGTCTCTGATCACTTCTCAATTATCTTAGAGATGATACCCCTAGATGATAAGGAAAAACAGCCTAAGAATAGTGAAAAAAAATTACGGAGTTGCTACTGGAATAGGTTTACAATGGAAAGAGTAGAAAGAGAAAGGAAGACCCCCTTGGTACAAAACCTATGCTCATATTGCACAAGGGCAACAGAGTCCTGAACTTTGGCAGTTGAGAAAATAATACAGTTGCTAAAATTTAGCCTGGCACATATGACTGGCGAATTTGGGCTGAGAGACAGCAAAAGTGTGATGAAAAAGTAATCTTGCACCTGGTTTAATGACAGATGTAGGAAAGCAAGGAAAGCTACCAGATCATGCCTACGACGGTTTAAAAGAGACCCTTCTGTACATAATAGGCAGACACTAATGAAGGCAAGGTCTACATACAAATAAGTAATAAGGGAAGAAAAGGAAATTGGATTCATCTCATTTGTAAGCAAGCTATATGAAATGATGGCCAAAAACAAAACAAAGGATTTCTGGGGAGCACTCCGTAGACTTAACCAACCACATGCAGAAAATGAATTAGAACTAATTAGTGGCAACAGGTGGGTAAACCACTTTAAATCCCTTTTATTCCAAAGGGAGACCAATAACGCACGTATGGAGTAAAGGGAGACCAATAACGCAGTATGCATTTATCGTGGAGACGAATTCTTGGATGGCCCTTTTAACAGGAAAGAAGTGGTGGAACCCACTCAAGCACTCAAACTTGGGAAAGCAGCCGGTCTTGACGCCTGGCCCAATGAGCTCTTGAAATATATCGCACCGGATATGCTAGATTGGCTGACAGCAATAGCAATTCGTTGTCTAGTTCACTAGTTACTTTGGAATGCAACTCCTTATTACGTACTAAACGCGCGATTTCACTCCTGCAGTCCGCAGGGACAGAATATCATGCAGAGAATTTCACAAATAGCGAATTCCTATCTTGAAGTCGCCACCCTCACCATTGACAATAGAGATGAAGTTGTATAATCCATCGCTGGGAAGAATGATATGTGGCAATGAGAGTGGTTCAGAAGTTCCCAAATTATGAATTGATCATACAGAGCCTCTTCTAATCGAGGAACAACTCTGTCGCAGATTTAGTGTTGTGGAACACTTCTTCAGTTACATGCAAACCATTATCATAATCGGAAATAAGTCCGGTAGGCCAATTATTTTCTTTCTGACTTGCATATTTTCACTGAGAGAGAGAGAGAGAGGGAGAGAGGAATGCCATACCGCTTGCCAATAGGTTACGTTCTTATAGCAACCAAATTTCATTTTGGCGAAGCAAGAATGAGTTCTGCTGCTTTTGATGAGATCATGACGTGTTTTCATTTATTTTGATATTGTAAATAGCTCGTAAGTAGTATTTCTTACCCAGGTATTGGGTGATTTAATTTAATTTTGAGATAGTTCTGCATACGAGTCTTGTTCTTGTAGTTCTGAACCATGAACGCCTGAGCTGCTAGACGACAAGTTCTTCAGATAATTTGTACCTCACTTTCTACCTGAGGAAGTTTTCACAAACTTGTAGAAGAAACATCTAACTCCAAGGATGAGATTTTCACGACCACTTGAGAAAGAACCATGCTTGAAATTTAAGGAAGAACATTAGGAGCATGTTTAAGCTTACCCACATTGAAAAGTCTATATTTATTCACCTTGAAAAAAATGTTGGAGGTGGTAAGTTATGTAGTCATCAAGGTAGATTAGACAAAATGAATCAGAATTGGGTATTTCCTTAGTTCATACTATTTGGACCAACTTTTAATGGATAGGTGAATCAATAATAAGCAAAATGCAGGCATCACACTGGAAAAACGACAATGAATAGTTTCCCTAGGTTAAACGGTTGGCTTTACATAGTTATATATCAATACTATCTCCAACATTCCTCTCTCTGAATGCAAGACCATTTGAGCCACCAAGCTATTCGGAATGGGGAAGAGCTCTCCAATCAAGCATATATAGGGGACATCCAAGAAGATCCTGTTATTACTTCATTTCAAGTCAACAAAGACGCAGAGAACGCCATGGCGAGCAATGGAGTCAAAAGTAGCACCCGTGATTCGAATGAGAATGAAATCAACAGAATGTGCAATGAATCCCTTGAAGGTATTAATCAGGTATAGCCCCAACTCATTGTCTTCCATAGCAATCTATTCAATGGTATTCATTTATTTATCATTTGCAATTAATAATATGATTTTTTTTTTTCCATTCTCTCTCCTCATTCTAGCTGGAAAAAAACAGGGGAAATATCATCGTAGGAAAGAGCCTTGGACAAAGTAACGTTCCTTTCAGTGGATTGCAAGCTACAGCTTCAGGTTGGCATGTCTATGACCTTGAGAAACTGTGCGCCAAAAAAATTCCAAGAGGTTGAGTAAAAATGATGAAACTTACTGCTACCTATACCAGAAGTATACACACCTAAAAGAAAATATCATGTAGGTTTCTTCCTAAAATTTCATATAGGAATCCTTTAAGGTTTGTGAAACAAAGTCTTGTATGATCTGATAGGAATCATATAGAGGTATAGTCTTATGAGAATTATGTAGGATTTTCGTTTCAAAAAACCTTATATGATGTTATACTTTCGGGTGTTCGGAAAGTAATGAGAATCGTTTGTAAATATGTAACTCTGCAAGCAGTGCACTTCTCACTGCTCAGGCATTTAAATCAATATGTAATCTCTGCGATTGCCGATTTTCAAGTCAATCCGTTGAGAAGTGCCTACAGAGCAGACATCAAAAGACAGCTCTATGAGTTCAGTGCTACACAGGCTGTTTTCAACAACTTGGATATGGCTGCAGGCGCTGAGAACATTCGCTTCTACGCGTTCATGTGGTTCAAACTTGGCATTGCGGCCGCTGCCTGTTGCAGACTAGTTCCTGTCTACGTTAGGTCTAGTGTCCTTTGGTGGTTCAGCAACTTCAGAGAAGCAGCTGAAAAGGAGGAGGAGCCTTCCTTTCTCGACCAACCCCATAGTAGCCGTCCAAGGTCCACCCAGACACCAGAGCTTGTCGAGACGGTGCGAGATCTGTTGGATGAAGACTGCCTACACTCTTAGAAAATTCCGAGCGTTTGGGGAGTAGAAAGTGAGCACACCGTGAGCTTTTCAAATTTACTCTCTTATTACTGACCAAATACTCCTCATCGCTCGTATTGAAGTGAACGCCTTGAAATTCTTCGCCAGGCCATTAGATGGAGGTAAGGGTCTCGCTTTTCGCACAGTACACTAAAGTTCCCTTCCCACTCTCCCTGGAATCGCCCTCGCAGGATCGTTTAGCACCTTGCCATATGTCTCGCCTAGCCTCATTATAGGAATCAGTAAACACGGACACTTCATCATTTGTTATCCATATATTCAAGACATATTCATAGAGTCCAGGCCACGAACAAGCTCATATTCCTATTGAGAACCCTTTTGGAACGCATATGATTTTATCCGCTTAGGAGAACTAGAACATACAGAAGGTGTCCGTGGACTTCATTCAATTATACCTCAATTAGATGAAGTAATAAGGAACTGATATCCCAGACACTCCACGGAACCTATAAGAGGTGGTTCACCCTCTGACGTGTGCTGTAAAAGCACAGTTAGAGGTAGAATCAACGCCTGTACGAGAGCGAAAGTGACACGCAGTATATGAGAATTTTCGTATTTGCATGACATCCCTATCACTTTCTGGTGGAAGCGTTTTTACTCACGGAGGAGGAGAGCAATTTTACTCCTTCATGATGGAGTAAATTTGTTCCTTTCCCAGAGTGAAACTGGAGTTAGCCATTTTACTCTCTTTTTTGAGAAAAATTGCTCATTTTTCTAAGAGTGTAGTGACTACTCGATAGCTGGATGGAGGGGTTCGACGTAGGCAAGAGCACTGTCCACGAGATGCTCACACAAGGCAATCCCATCACCAGAACCCCTTTTCCTATTACGAATAAGTGCTCGACCTTGATTCAGGATGTCAATATGGCCATCAATACCTCTTCATGCACATCATGAACTTTAAAATTTGAAATGGAAACCGATGAACCCCTGCTGCACATAGCCAGTGAAAACTTTTGCTGTCATGACAGGAACTGAGACGCCTTGTATTATTAACAGTGGTTTTAGTTCTTTCCTATAAGGGGAGATAGAGAAAGAAGCGTGCGAGAAATACCAGCGAAGCGATTAGGGAGCATTTGCTGAGTAATAAGAGAATACACTTCAAATAACTCACATATTGCTCACTTTTTCTCCCTAAACGCTCCGAATTCCCTTAAAGTATAGAAGCAACAACATTTTCCCAGTTTACATTTAGAACCCTCATGGATAAGAACAACCAATCGCAATGATGCATAATAAAGCTGATTGATGGACAGTCCACGTATTTCTTGCTCCTTCGACAATGTCTTCATAATTTGGAATGTGTTGATTCCCTTGTTGGCTCTCTATGTTCTTCTCTTAGTTAGCTAAAAAGGAGGAATTTGAGGAGCGCAAACAAGAATTGAAGAAAACGGTCAAGCATCTCATAAAACTATACCGCCATGGAAGCCAGCTGAATGGAGGCAATCCTTCAGTGGCAACGGGCGTTTCAGCTGGTGAGTTCCGTGCATTTGGCGCTACTGATGTGGTTTGGGGGGGGGGGATTTGCTCATGTTGAAAATACTGATGAACTCATGCTCATGCTAATAATATTTTAATTTTCTATTTTGAAGCAAAAAAATGAAATGACAGTGGAACAGAGGAGTTAAAGGAATCTTCATTTTAGCCTTAGAAAGTATGTGAGGAGAAATTGACTTTTTCATTTTTATAAGGCCACAAAAAGTTCTTTAAGACTAAAAATTAATATTAACTTCCCTATCCTAAATAAATAAGGAAAATTAATTGTCTGAAGCCCCAATCAGAACAATTTCATGAACAAAATGGCCAGATCGTCTTTTTCAGGAGCTGTTCATTTATTACACATACCGGTACTATTGCTTGATGATCCCAATACTTCCTTGGTCAGGCGTGAATTCAGATCATTACTTGCGATATTGAAAATTCCTATGGGGGAATATTCTAGGAATGGGAAGTTTTTCTTGAAGATATTTCGTTGCGAACACGCCGCTTGATAAAGGAGTATGACACTTTATTTTTGGGCGAGGTATCCTATTTGTGGAAGAGTAGTTGGTAAGTGCGGAGTGCACCAATCTTTGGCCGGAACTCCTCCGTCTGAGTAAGAAAAAGGTTACTCGTTCTGAAAGGATGAGGTGGGGCAGAATTAAAAAGAATTGCCTGGTAAAGGATGAAAGTAATGCAGGCCTATCGTTAGGACATTGACTTAGAAGGTGCTCGAAATGAGTTCAACAAAGAGAAGGAGAGGAAGAGTAAAAGTAGCTGGAACTAAAGCAAACTGCGCTCATGTGGAGGAAGTCTTTCTCTTTTCTTTCTCGAGATGATAATCCTAGTAGGGAAAATTTTTAACTGCAAATTGCCCGACGTTAGGAATAGACAGAGATATTCTTAATGGATTTTTAAGTGTAGAGGGAAACCTCCTTGAAAGAAACTGCCATTTTAAGTGAGTGGAACAAGTCCTCCAGTCAGCTTTCAGATGCAAGTGCAAAAGTAAAATTCCAGTTGCTTTTGCAAAGTTACTATTGTGCTAAAACGACATTAGTTGATAGGCCAATAATTTTTGGATGCTCAAAAGAATGCATACAATTGTGCATGAAACATCCTTGTTCCAGCTGCTATTTCAGAGCCCCAGAAATTTTTGGTTTTTAGTTGCACCCAGTAATAATTTGCCATGCCTTGTGAAAATCATTACCACCACATTTAACGTAGTTAAAAAGCATCTATGAATGCACTTCTTCGAAACCACGAACATTAATGTATGAGTGCCCAAGCCCAAATTACCGAATCCGTGCGACCAAATTGTTTAAGTCAGTTTGCTCCATCGACATCCAATCACGTCCACTTCATGATCGTATGCTGAGAGATGTACACAGTACCATCAGCAAAAAGTGATTTTGAAATGTCCGAAATATAGACGATAGGAACAGACTTTCTGAATAAATATAAGTGAATGTTACACCTAATATTGACGATATATATAGAGGATAGTGACTGACTGACTGACTGACGCTAATTCTAACCATGTTCGAGAGAGGCTAGAAATCTAACACGTGGTACATATGTACCTTTTGGGATGCAGAGATCAGAAAAAATCCGACTTAGGAAGTACATGCCCTGGGGATACACATTTTGGAGGGAAAATTATTTTTTTAAATATATATATTGTGACGGATAAGGATGGTATTGAGAGGGTCGACTGGATGCCTCGAGTTCGGTGTTGTAGTGGTGGCACGTCTGACCAGCAAGCAGGAGGTCCGCGTTCAATTCCCGGCCATTCCTTGGCTTTCATTTGGTTTATTTTGCCTTCCATGTCCCATTACTCACTCCCCCTCCAGAACATTATTTTTGCTTGAGTAAAACGGAGAGACATAGAAAAGTGAAATCGGGCCTGGACGTGCCTACCGAGACAATGAGTTCAGGAAAAATGGAAAATGTTAGATTCATGCCATGGGTAAATATTTTCGGGCGCCGACGTTTTAAGTATTTTTTGTCCTGACATATTGAACTAGTGTGGAAAGATGAAACTACCTATTGGGATGCTGCAGAAGAATTCAGACCTTGGAAGGTAATTCCCTTGTGGCAGAAATTTCAAAGGGAGATGTTTCCAAATAATTTTTTGTACCAGTTAAATTGATGAACATGGAAAGCTGAAACTTTGCATGAATGTGACTACTGAGACAAGGAATTATAGAAAAATATTAACTCTTGATACATACCTTGGGGAATTTTTTCGAAGGACGATGTTTAAAAAATTATTTTGTCGTGGCGAATAGGACAAAAATGGAAAGGTGAAACTTGGCATACTTATAAATGAAATGATATTATTATTATTGAGTTGAGGGAGTAGTCAGCTTTCATGGAGCATCCCCTCCTGCCATAGCTTTTTGGTGCGTCGGCTTTTCCAAGCATGATTTTTCACCAGCGAAAAGGGCAGACGTATAATGTTGAAACTTTGTGGACATGTCGTTCTCTGATTATTGATATCGGTAAAAAAAAAGAGTATTTTCCTGTTAAAGCGCCTGAGAGCACACATATTGCAAAAGGCGTATTTATTCGATCCAACAAAACAGAGGGCGCTAGAAAGTTTAAACTCGCCAAAGGAGAACCTGATGGATAGCTGAGTAAAGAAAAATTATACTTTTATTATATATAGAGGATCATGAGCAGCTGACTGATGAAAGTCGCTATTCGCATGCTGAGTTCCAGGAAAATTATACTTTGGTGATATATGCCATAGGGGCACACCTTTTCGGGGAACATCTTTTCAAATAGTTCTCTTTGCATCAAGGAAACGGAGACATATGGAAGCTGTAACTCGGCAAGAACGTGACTGGAGAAGGATTGAGCTCATATGTCAAATGTCAAATTTCCAAAAAAAATTTTGGGGGGGGTAGGCCGATTTCCTTATTTCCTTACGTTTTCACATAATTTTTCATATCCCAGTGAATCAGGAAGAAATAGAAAAGTAGCAGCTGGCTCACGCATAACAGCCGTGATGTTGATTTAAGGAAAAATTAAACTTTTGGTGTGCGCCTCCTCAGAGCACAGCTTCAGGGTGTGTAGCTTTTCCAAATGCATATTTTTCCGGCAGCAAAAAGAAGAAACGTATAATGATGAAACTGGATGGCATGGAGTTCCCTGAGTCCGCGTTTCAGAAGAAATAAAATTTTCGTTAAAACCCATCATGTCACTTTTTTTCAGTCCCATTTTCCTAAAAATATTTTTGATCCAAAGAAACGAAGACAGAAAATTTAAACTTCCCACAGAAGTACCTGTTTCATGGCTGAGTACATGAAAAATCCTACATTTGAAATATGTCCCCTTATCGTAGATTATAAGAGGGAAGTATTTCTAAATGTATTCTCCACCGTTACAAAAAGCGACACAAGAAAAGATTTCAGGTTAGGCACACGAGAAATCATTAAAGTAATGATTTTGATAAAAATGAAGACTTTCGTCCCCAAATGTCACGTATTTCAATGGGGACGTACTTTAAGTACGTGCCTGCCATTTCGCAAAGAATAAATGAATTAATCACCATCCATGGTAATGGTGCGCCGAAGGCGCGACTATAGCGAGTTTGTTTGCCCGAAAGGCAAACAAATTCGCTACTACACATATATTTTTACACCTTAACTTCAGATATAATAGGCTGATGATTAAAATTTTCATATCATCTTAATTTCCCAGCAGAACAGAGCATTGGTCCAAATTTAATTAAAGTCAGAGAGATTCATGATTTGCAATGCCTTAATTTGACTCCAAATAATAATTTTGAACTTGAATTTTCGATCGCATTTCGAGTGGATATGAATCCACCATCCATGTGATCGTATTCTATCATATACTCTATATATGAAAGGTCCTGGTTGATTTATATTTCCTCCACCCATTGGCTAATGCCTGGAGTCTCCTTCGGCCAGGTAATCACCTTAAATGTATTAAAGAAGGTATTCGAAAACCTTTCTCCAATTAGTCCTGTAGAGAGGAGACGGGAAAGCAAATAAAAAATACATGTATCTTGTTCCAGTATCTTTAATGAATGAAATATCTTCATCAGTAGTAAGGGCACAAGTTGCGTAGGGTTTTTTGGACCTGAGCAACTGGCCATTTCCTTAAAGGCCTATGAAAAAAAGAAAATGATGCTGTTTGTTCCTCACTTTGTCGCATATTTTTCCATTTTGTATATGTGAAGTTGCCGCCTAAGAAATTTGCTTGGTGTGCATCTGCAGCCTTCAGACTGGTTTGGGGTGAAAGTTGCCTACTTAAACTGCAATTTTCCTTCCAAAGGTTGCAGTTAAGGGATTCATGGCTGGCAATCGGAGAGAGCAGCTGACTGCAGCAACATGGAGACGATTTTTCACCGTCTTTGACTGCAGATTAATTACAGCAATCATGTGGGTTTTTTTTGTTTAGGTTCGCCAAGATGGATATGCACGGGTACAAAGGTATGAGTTTTGATGGATCTTTTACTCTGCCAAAATTTGATGACGACAAAAACAAGTATTACTCTGAAGATGAATGTGGAACAAGAGATTCCAAAAAAACCTTAAGAAGAGGTAACGTCATGAGTTTATGCCCATTAAAGGAAGGAAAATAATCTGGGAAAATAGTGGATTATTTAAAAAGGGACAATATTAAATAGACAAGTGCAAGTTTTCGAGAAGCGGTAATCATAGCTTTCAGAAAGTTTACATCTCCTCCGTTACCTATGACAATCAACTGCGGATAACGACAAATTAGATCACCGATGCAAGCTGCCTTGATGAAAATCCCGCTGCGTGTTTCCAGTGCAACACATCGTGAGAGGTAATTCTTCAATCCCTGAAAAAAGACGTCTATCAACTACTTTTTCGAGTCTAGAGATTCTAGGCCCGCGGGCATAACAACAAAACCCCAGAGAGGCTCTCGAGTTGCGTTCCACTGTTCCTAACGACCAACTGCTTATAATCACTCCAATACGTCTATCACGAAAAGCTCTGCTTTCCATGTGCTTAGTTCAGCTGCAGCCCTATATAGTGCTGGTGGAAGGCAATGGATATGAGTGGAGAAAATATACCATGTTAATTAAATAAATAAATATTCCTACTGCATAAACCATGGTAAATGGCTTATTTCTGAAAGCGGCATATTTCACTAGACAGAGGAGGCATTATATTCACGAGCAATTAAATTCCGCTGTTTCTTGCTACTTTGCCTCTCTCACGTGCCTCCGAATTTTCGAAATCATTATTACGAGGAAGAGAAAAAAATGTTTACGAGCCCGATACTTGATTATTTCTCATAACGAAATGTCACTACCACTCACTTTAAAATGGGAGTAGACGACGAGGAAGAAGTGCACTGCAATGGAATATGCGATTAAGAAAACGACAGCCACGATGATGAAGATGATGAAGAGACCATGCGGTGCCAAGACAAGAAGCCCGATCAGCATTATGCAGATGAAAATTATTAGGCCTGCGATCAGCGCCAGCAGCTCCAGAGCCAACCATGGTATCATTAGATTCCTCTTCCCTTGAAACGGTAAAAAAATACAGTCTGCAACACTTCACAATCTTCCTTGTATGACTTCTTATCGTTTCGTAGAATTTGCTGATGAAAACTACTGAAATATTACCCTAGTACCATATAACATTGAAACAACAATGATTCAACGGTGATTCAACAACCGGACGTTGAACCAACATTGAATCAATGTTAGTATAAGGTCCTACAGTGTACTAGAGTATCAGCAACTCACAGGTTACACATCGGATATTATGTATATGAACAGGGCTAAGCAGAATATGCTTTTAATCACATTAGAGATGTCCAGAGCCACTCAGTGGTTTCTATGGACTCGGAGTAAAACTAAAACAGCCCTTGATGCCCTTTGGAGGTCCGTTGTCCACTTGCGTTCCATGGGTCAACACTTTTCCTTACTGGTCGCGGTGTCATGAATAAACAAAGGGTCACTCTGACAATGTAGGCTGGTCTAAATGAACTCAAGGTATAGTTATCTACTAAATTAGGACGTTCCCCCCCCCCCCCCCCCCCCCCATTGGGAGCCCTAGTGATGTCGCGGTTTAAATGCACGTATTTCCTTTAAACGTTCATCATTTTTTATTTTGAAATGAATATTGCTTCATAATGCATATAATTTCATGTTGCGATCAAGAAATATTTTATTTCCTGTTAAAAATATTTTTTTTAATTACACGCTATACCCTACACAATGGAAATATAATTTCATATTTCAAGTCATCAAAGTGATTATAACAACTGCGAAAAAGCATCAACCTGACACCTTGTCTGCTGCAGAGTGGACACTGTGATGGAAAATTAACTTATTATTAACATTTTCTAAAGAAGGCATTCTTTAGCGGAACGTGGATTACATTTTGTGAAACTCCGTTCCATCCATGAGGTTTGACTATTATAATCATTATTGAATTCATGATATAAATTCCCCACATCAGGAACAAAATCACTCGGGCATATTTTGACCCGATGTATATTTGCATAAGCTAAAATGAGTTTGACGTTATTTGCTACGCTTGCGCCAATAGTTATTTAGATACACCCTTAGTTTCATCTCTCCAAATTGCTATGTTCATTCACATATTTTATCTCCAAATCCTCAATGGCGTCATCATCAAACGTATACGATCATATTATCCAGGAGCCCAAGCGCTTTGGTTTTACTTCATGCATTGTATTTACCACCGAGCCTGAACAAACATCAGACACCATGCAAACTTCGTTTCCTTTCATTTGCTGCTCATTGCAAAAAAAGAGTGGCAAAAGAAAGTTTCCATTTATCTTTCACATGTTGGATTTCCAGAATATCCTGACGCACAGAAAGTGCGTTTCAATGGTTGATGTATATTCAACTTCTCGGGGAATAGGCTGAGATAGGGAATTAGGGGAATAGGCTGAGATAGGGAGCAACATATGATTGGCTCAGATACAAACCTTCCGAACTCCATGAATGAGAAGAGAATCAACTATGATGAGCGCCGGAAGGATGACCATGCTGGAGATAAGAAGATTCGTATATGCTAGAAGAGAAAAAAAGGGATGCATAGTAAAATCCCCCGAAATCATCCTTACTTGTTTTACAACGATAAAATTTCAGTTATTGCCTTAAAAAAAACAACGAAACACATGAAAATCTTAAGACTTCCAATTCCAGAAGCGATAACCCACTCTCTTCTGAAAGTTGATCGGTGATTTCCGATCTCATCTCGTATCCACGACTCATGTCGATCACGTTCATCACGAATGAAGCGCAATAGAAAATCTGGAAAAGAAAAAGTTGCATTAGACAATAATCAGGTTTCTTTTATATTGGAGGAACTTGATCCGTATTCAAAAATCGAATTCAGTAAGCACAAGATAATTAAAGCGTTTCTTGGACGACATCGTTTGCGAGCTAGAAGAGCCACTGACTTGATGCCTTTGTGCTGTGATTTTATATAGGATTTTTTGTTTCAAATTTCCTTTGAGTCACTTTTCCTACTCTTGCTATCTTTTTTTCAGGAAGTCCTTCACATCCTGGCATTTTCGATTGATAAGAATAGCTCTAGTCCATTTAAATTTAAATTAGTTTTTGAGTCAAAGTGGTCGATTTTAGAAAATGCTGTTAAGTAAGCGGGACAATTTTGCTTCCTATTCGCCTCTGTTTCTGCATCGAACTAAAAAAAAATAAATCGAATAAGTTTATTTCAATTCACGTGACACGAGCCTTCGACGCTTCCTGCTGAACGTGTATATATTTCCTGCTAAAACTTGTGAATGCGGCGCTTTAAGCTTTAAACTGTTCAGTAAAACTTCATATTATTCAGAGAATGCTCAAAGTGACGTAACGTTACTTCCGCAAATGTGACGCCGATGGAAAAATTATTGTCAATGCTCCCATCAATTGTGAAATACTCTAATAAATGGAAGGAAACATTACATTAATATTAATCTTCCCGCAATGACCGGAAAATTTTGCAAATAAATCATATCTTAAATAAACAAGACTCCAGAAACGTTAGTGCCATACATGTCATGTAATATATCACATATAAAAGAAAGGCGTATAATACGTCTGATGAAAAGGCGCTGTAGCATATTAGATACGTTTGTGTACCCCTTCCGTGTCGACACAATTCCGGCTGGTTGGATAATTTTTGAGAAGCCCATGTGGCCCCTAATCTTCAGCATTGATCAGCATAACGGTGAGCTTCAGTTAGCAAGGGAGAGCGGTTTATGCCCCATTAAGAACAGCATCTTGGGCGATCAGAGAAACACCACAATGTGTTGTTATTCCCTGAGTTAACAGTTAAGAATTCGATGTCGTCCCTGTAAAGCTAAATATTACTTGGGAACCCATCATTCCAAATAGTGTGTTATATTTTTATGTTTGTATTGATTCTCTCGGCATTTAAAAAAAAATCCGCAAACTTATTTCACCTGAAATACATACTCTCACTAACAGCGATCGGACTACGGCGGGTTCTACTCCCTTGCCTTCATTCAAAGCTCATCCGGTTTGTTTCGTAGGCGATTTTCGATAGAAGCGAAACGTCGTCAAAAATATATGTTACTTGATATCGAGAGATATATCTGAGAAAACGTGTTTGCATCTTTGTAAGATGCAAATGACTGAATATTTCCAAGCAACACTTGGAAACATCTGTTGAGATGGACACGGTAAAGATGATTTCAGTGCGGATGTTTGACATGAAAACGCCAAGAATCAGTTTTCTCGTCTATAGATCGGCTATATGAAGGAAGCGACGGGTATTTTGCACATGAAACATAGGAGAGTATCTCAGTTCTTGAATATGACGTCAAATACAATCATTTGTTTCGGAATCGGGTTGGGCAATACGAATAGAACATACTTCAAGAATTCCCTGAAACATGCTGAAGCAAGACAACATCGCCCTCCATCACTTCAAATAACCAGAACTAAAAATGGCGCATCGGCATCTCTCCGACATATCTATTGACCGGCCCCTAGCGACGATTCGGAGCGACAATATTTTTATAGGTCATATTTTTAGGGTACATCCAACCTTTCAATCCACTTTCAGGTCCGGAGATTCTTGCGGCGGCTCTCGAAATTTCCTGTTTCCTCTATCGTTGTTCCCTCATTTTAAGAGACACGCATTTGAAACTTTGAGAACATCTCACTATGCTTTCCGATCATGCCTATGCTAAATATAAATCTCATACCATGAATGAGATTTCTACCATTATGTCATCCGACATTCATGTCAGATTTTACTGCGGCAATCTGGATGAGGATTAACCTAATGCGAACCTGGTAACTCTTCTGATTTTGGGAACACCAAATTTAATTTATTTCCATGTAAAATATATAATGAATGGAATATGTATGGCGTACCTGATTTCGTAGCTAGCATTTACATGATTAAAGTCTCATGAAAATTAGCTTAAGCAATCTTCACCAGACAGAAAATTTCCGACACTGGACCGGAAGAGGAATTTTTCAGTTGTCAAAATATTTATATTAAGGCCCACAAAGGGTTATGGAGTTAGATGCTTCCATGAAGAAAAAAAAAGTAGACATTTATGGACATTATCGGCGTTAGGTGGAAACACCCCCATAAAAATTGACTTTTCGTAAGAGAAGTAGGTCTATTATATAATTCGTGTAGAGGATTGAAAGTCAGTGAATGAGTGAGATAGTTAGGGAGAATCTTGAAAAATAGAGTTAACTGACGCACAAGTACCACGAGCGGGTAGTCCGGTGGTCCGAGGATGCCACATCAAATATTCTTGTAGGAGATGGTACCTTGGGTGTTCCTGGCCATGTGGAATGTATTTAAATCAATACGTCCCCGTTAATCACGTCATCATCTTCATTTTAGTGGGTTAGAACTTTCGGACTACTCGGTAGAACTACCCGTACAAATACTTTTTTTGTCACAGCTCATAAACTAAGAATAGTCGCAGCCTGGTTCCCGCTGCCAAACATTGATATACAGTTCATGGAGCATATATATGCACGAAAGATATGCTGTGGCACAGCGTGTTACATCTGCCACTATCCAAAAATTACAACCAAAATTAGTTCAACACGAATAAAGTAAATGAAAATGGAAGGAACCATGAAATATCAGGAAGCAGGATACACATGGCAACGAAGCGGAAAGTTCATATCATAATGTACAAAAATAGTCCTGACGAACGGACTTAACAAAATATTTATAAGTGCTTCTTTAAGGACCACATCATCGGGAACTGTGTCAGCATCAGTTTTCCCCTGCTTTGATCCAACGATAACCTGATTCTTCTACTCTGAGGGAACTCTCGAGCAGGCAAAGTACAAATGTCATGCACGGATACTGGTTCCGGAAGTAGTAATCAGACTTTATCAAATGTCTGTCTCTGAAATTTGTTCATAGTCATACCATAGGTAGCTCGATAGAGAATGGTTGTTAAAGAGGGAACGGAATGGGGACTTGGGTTGACGTGTCCAGTAAAACTATAGGCAGCAGGTGAACGCAGTCATGAAGCGCACCCGTGATCACCTCAACTACTATGGGTGTTCGATTGTAATGGAGACTTTTAGTCCCCTCTCTTAGACTATGAGTAACAGCCATTGCCATTTTTTCATTTAAACTCCCCTAGTATTAAGACATTTGCAGTCAGGTCCCTCACGATCATAGGAGTGCCGTTGCAAAGGTCTTTCCGAATAATGCGATTCCGTACACGCATCCGGATATATCCAATTTTTAGGATTGGGGCGTGCAGGAAGAGACCCTGAGTACTGAGATTGTTGAAGAATTCAAACAGAAAGGCGGTCTGCCGATCGGTGTCATCACCACCATTATCGTTCTTCACAATTTTGGTACTGTGTTGTGAGCAGCCTATGTCCTTGCCTATGTCCGTGAAGGGCAAAAGCTGTGAAGGCCAGAGGCCACACCAACCATGAATCTCCTTAGCGTATTCTAATATAGTATGGATGTATGGATGGATGAGAACTGGGCCGTTCCAGCATACCAGACAGATGACTCCGATTGCCATGCTCCCATCCTTGTTGCTCAAGAACCCACAGCAACAGCGTTTTACGACTGGGAAAGCCATTTTCCAATGTCTTCTGTTCACGATCTGTAGCAAAAGAAAAGATTATGTTGGCCTGTGGGTAAATGAGATAAAATCTGGGTACATGTAGCGCGCAAGCCAATGCATCCAGAATTAAACTAGATGTCTTGAAAACCCTATTTGACGGTTCATGAAGTGGACTGCATACAGCAGGTTTATTTTTTGTTTTTAGAAAAATCACTGGAAATGCAATTACTAGTTGTTTTAATTATTGATATTATGGTCGTGTAAATGATGAGCTATGGACATTCGAACTTTCTGTATTCCATACCGATAGTTTTAAAGCCTATCCCCAGGAACGGGATTTAGAGCGACCATAAACAGTCCAAATTATGCTTTTCCTTAACGTTCATTCTGGACGTATGTAATACCTATAGACTGAGTGACTGACGCCAATTCTAACCATGTTCTAGAGAATTTAGAAATCTGAAACTTGGTACACTAATTGCTATTGGTATGCAGCATTTATAATGAATCCGACTTTGGAGGTATATGCCATTTCGAGCACTTATTTTGGCGGAGATGTTTTCAAATGAATATTTTTTTGCTTCAGTAAAACGGAGAGACATGGAAAGCTGAAATTGGGCATAAACGTGCCTACTTAGACACCGAAATCAGGGACCATACCAAGATTTAGATGCATCCCCAGTGGTCTTTTTTTTGGGGGGGTGGGAGTAGTTTTCAAAGAATTTTTTTTTCCTAACGAATTGGGCTCAAATAGAAAGGCCCACGTATAACTAACGCGATGTTGTATTCAAGGAAGAATCAACTTTTGTGGTGCATCCCCTTAGGGTACAGCATTTGTGTGGGTCGGCTTTTCCAAGCACGTTTTTTCATCTGCGAAAAAGGAAAGCTTATAAAGTTGAAACTTGTTGGGCATTTAGCTCTCACAGCACTGATTTCTGTATAATAAAAAATAGTACATTTAATATAAAACTCCTCAGGGTACCTATTTTGGCAAATGACGCAATTTCCTGAATCCTTCTTGATCCAACGAAAAAGAGTGCGATATTGAGTTGAAAATCGGCACAGAAGTAACTGCTGCCTGGGTGAGTAAAGAAAAAATCCAACTTTTGAATATGTCCCCTTAGGGTGGATTGTGAGAGGGAAGTATTTCAATATATATTTTCCGCCCCAACAAAGAGGGGCACATAAAGGTATTTGGCACTAGACACCCAAAAATCATCTGAGTAATGACTTCGACAAATATCTCGATAGGTTTTTGCCACTTCGAAAACGAATAAATGATTTAATCACAATCCTAGTTAAAGGAGAGCCGAAGGCGCGACCATTGTCGGTTGTTTCCCCGTCGGGCAAACAAACTCGCTAGCAATGAATATCCCCAATTCGCATCACAGTTCTGCATGCGTTCCAAGATAAGGTTATGCTCCCGTGACAGGTGTCATAGCAAATCGTGTTACCGATCATTATAATTAGAAGTATTACCTTTCCTCATTTAGGAATAATGGTATCTCTACTTCATCGTGCGAGTGAGAATCCTCTCTGAAGCGCGGAGTCTCAACGATGCATCTCTTGAGCAGTTCCTCCTCTGCGCCAAAGATGCTTGTGGAGATTGAGTTAGAGATAGGGAAATTTTCCATTACATGCGCATTCATCTCTACTACAGAAATGAGGCGTTCTCCACGCTAACTTTTTCCCTTTTCATAAGCAATGGTTTAGATATTCATTTTTCTATTTGAAATCCATGAAGGCATCTTGGACGTCGAACCATCCTCCCTCTATCCGCCGAGTCAGAATTTTTTGGAGACTCCTTGGACTGGGGTATTTCGTAAGACCGATTAGTTAAAGAGTTCAAACTTCTTCCTCTGTGGTGTCTGTGAGGGGAAAAGATCGGGAATCGCAAGGAAAGTATCGGAGATAATTCCAGCCGTATGAGGTTCTGACTGGCTATAGCGGATACTTTGCCGCCATCTAGCGTCGATTATGTGAACCTTTGTTTTTGGACACGGTCAAATGAATCATGCTAATAAAAAAAAGCGCCTCTTCAACGTCCAACGAATGTCCATTAAGAACATCGTGTATCGGTGATGAAACGGCACCTTAATTGAACATCCAAAAGCTGTCGGAACCTTGAAAGGTGAAGAAACTCTCTGAGCCAGGACGATAGCGTCCCCTGAGCCTTCTTACGCTAATTGGGTTGCGATGGACGATTCTGTTGCATCAATGGGGAGTAACTGCATGGCGTTGGAATAATGCAGTCTCCTCTCTCTCTGTATCGGGGTAAAGATATACTGTTGCCGTTCACCAACTCCTAATCTCCCAAATGGCCCAGCCGGAAAGAACTAAATATTTCCTGAACCTGCGCCAAGCAAACATCCTCTTTTTCTCTTTGTTTTTACTCATGTGCCTCGTATATCCTCGCTTTAATCCGAAACGGACTCCCCTCTTCTGCCTCTTCCCCCCTCCCCCTTCCATCCCTGTTATTATACTTGCTCGGTAAACGTTAAACGTCATGGACTTTGCTGCCATGGAGTGTCGAACTTGGGAGAGAATAGTATTTGGTAAGGAACGACAGTGTCCATATGCGAGATGGCGCCGTTTCTCTTTGATGTCACATCCGTCCAACCATATCTAACCACAAGACCCTCTTCTGGTTACACCTAGGCGTACATTTTTTTGTTCAAAAGAATTTCAACCTTCCACTTGCAATTACAATTAGGCAGGTAAAGGTTAATATCGCATTTTTTGACACATCTCGGTGAATACGTGTAACGTTAGACATACTGCAGGCATTCACGAACCATTTCAGCGCAGACGCGCAACGTTACGCTTATCAGGAATTCCTCGAACCATTTCGACTAAGTTAGAGAAGAGAATGCCGCCGGGAACGAAACGCATGTTTTGGTTCCATCTCGCCTATTCGGGAATTGCCGTCCACGGTAATTCCACATCCCTTCGATCGGCCGCAGCAAATCAACGCTTCGATCTCGGCTCATCCCATGAACTCGGCAAAGAAAAGTCTCTTCAATGAAGAAACAGCATATCCAGACGTCCATACTAAGGCTGAAGCAGTCATGAATCCGCCATAATTCAAGCACGATATCCAGCAGCACTCGGGGATGGGACGGGACCCCACGCACTAAATCTAAACAAAAGAGAGGTTTTTACTTCTCTGTAGCGATCCGATGCATCGCAAGCAAGAAATAAGCACATTTCGTAAAATACGGATTAATAATACTTTTCTTTTTGGTGGAATCATTTTCTGAAAACACCCCAGAGTTCACCCCCCCCCCCCCCACTATCGGGGTGAGGGGGGTTAGACAGGGATATCGGTGACGTCTTCAATAGAAAGAATTAGGCCCGAATACTGAAACCTCCTTTAGTTAACGGTCCTTTAACCCTTTTAACACAGACTGAATTTGGCTACTATAGCCAACATCACGAAAGCTAGACGAACAATAGTGCATACAATAATGGCCAAACGATCCAAATATTCTAGGCCGTCATCGACTCCATGAGGATTTTTACAGCCAATGACGAAGTTGCTCTCATTTTAGGGACGATATATCGCCCAGCCGTGGTTTAGAGAAGGGGCATCAAGTTCGATATTTCGGTCCGGCCGTGTTAAGAGGGTTGAGCTCATATGGGCTCCTAGGGGGAAAAAAGAGCTCTTTAGCTTAAAGGCCTCTTTATCTTCTTTAACCCTCTTACTGCCAGGCATGGAGTTGCACATCGTGCTTGAAAAACATTGGTAAACAAATTTAACGTTTTTAGCAGAGTTATCTGCGATGAAAATGAGGATAGTATGAGATATCAGGCAGACAGAAGGATTTTGCCATCTGTTAGTAAAAACATGAGTCACGTGCGAAAGAAAACATTCTTCGTCCGATCGGCCGAATCGGCTCATCGAAGTCAAAAAGTTAAACGAGCTTCATGCATACGGACCTTATTGCACTCCACAACACTGCGAATTGAAGTTTAAAATTCTCTGGAGGGAATCTGCGCCGAGAGGGGAAGAATCTCGCCCGATTTCCTTCCTCTAGACACTCTCCGAGAAAAATGCGTGAAGGCGGAATTTTGTGACAGCGAAGGGTCGAAGAAAAGGAAGAAGCGCCTGAGCACCTGTTCATTCTAGGGCCAGAGCCAAGAAAGTCATCCTCTCTTTCGATTCTAGTGCCTCACTTTTCCTATGCGCGTACTTGGTCCTTCCTTCACTACAGGGAAAAAAAAAGTTATTTTATATTCTCCTTTTCTTCCATCCTCATCTTTCTCTGTGGTCATTCCCGCTCGAAAAACGCCATGCCTAAGCTAGCATGCGGCTGCTGAACCTGACCATGAATGAGTTACCACATAGCGGACGAAAGGTCATTTCATGCGAGATGACATGAGGATGGAGGGTGTTAAAGTCATGTATTGAAGAGGTCCATCTCTAAGCCCGTTTTCTTAAAATCCGTCATAGGTATGTCACGAATGTATATGACGGAGCTCATGACATGGTAAACAATTTAACCTCCTTGGACATGGGTGGCATGTACGCGGGCCAAATCGAGGGGTGATTTTTTTTTGTTTTGATGGTCTGAGGAGGTTAAAAATGATCGGAGAATGTAATATATGGAGCTCCTGAAAATAGACAGTGAACTTAATTCCCTTCAACGTCTATTTCTGAAGATGCAGACATTTAGACAAAGCATGCTTCCAAGCATTTCTTGTGGGCTGAACTATATATTATTAGTTTGGACGGGCAATTTCCAAATCTACAGAACCGATTCCCCTTTAAAAAAAAATAAGAGGAAGCGTACTAAAAAAGGATTTAAAAATATATATATATAATTAAGAAAGTGCGCAAATTCAATTTCTTGATTTCGGCTCATACCGATCAAAACATTCGAATGATATTGAAATATTCACCTGTTCCAAAAGTCACGCTTTTGGCGATTCGCAGATTGTCCAATGAGGAAATGGGAAAATTTTTCACCTGAGGCTCCCAGGTATAATAATTCCCCCCCCCCCCCCGCACTCCACTCCGAAAGCACTTAAAATCACGAAGCAGACAAAGGACTACCTGCAATCCACGGAAGGCCCGAGCGGAGTGGGCGAGAGAGAACGAGATCCTGCGACTTCCCCATCCCAGATCGATTCAGTCGCGTTCTGCCTCATGAGCGCAGGCGTTGGGTTTGGGCGTGAGGGAATTTGCTGGGATGTGGGAGATAGACTCGCGAGCCCGGGCAGTCGCGTTGAAGTGCAATCTACCCTGAGGAAATATGCAGATGGCTTGGACATTAATACGTGGTGGTCGAAGTTAGTGACTGGAAGAGGTTGAAGAAAGGGAAGAGGCGCCAAGCGCCTGTTGATTCTATAACCTGCACCAAGAAATCATCTAAGTTCCTCTTTCAATTCTAGTGCCTTATTTTTCCTCTGTGCGCAGTAGGTCCTATCTTTAAAGAAGAAAAAAGTTTCTTTATCTCCTCTTTCCCCCTTTCCCCATCCTTCCCTGTGGTCACTCCCGCTCGAAAAATGAAATCGTTCGCTATGACGCACCTCACTTGGAACGCGCTACAAATCTCTCCGCCGGCGAGGGAACACATGTAATGACGGAAAATTCAATAGGAGAGTGAGAGTGGGTGGGAGAGTGAACGAGATATTGCGCCTCCTTCTTCTTGGCTTTAGCGCAGTTCAATTCCGTTTCATTCTACCTCTTAAGGAGCGCATGCGAAGGGTTTTCGGGCGTGATAGAATTTGCTGGGACGAGGGAGAGAGGGGGTCGTGAGCTGGAAAGTCACGTTATGGTAGGTAGGAACTCAAAAATCGAGGATCATGGATTTGAAATTGAGCTCATAATTATTGTAGGGGGTCTCAAGTGGAGTGGAATGAGGGGTCTAGCGGTGACCTCCGACCTACAGGTTTCCTGAAATTAATGTTTGCAGTTACCGCTTGATGGCCTTTCCCTGGGTCGCAATGAAATCAACATAACTTTCAAACCCTTTCGTATATAAATGTGTAAGACATTGCTCTTCCAAATGGATACATGTGATGCGTCCTTGAGTGAAAGGTCAAAGGTCAAGCACGCGATCAACTTAGAGAGGTCCACATTGTAAATCTGCTCATTCCGTTGCCATTCCGGTCACGGATTCATTTCCCACAAAACCCAAGTACCAAAATTTAATCATACTCTAGGGTAACCTCCCGCAGAAGGGTAACCCCTTCTTTTTCTAAAATGTCTTTTAAATGTTGTATTTTCATTACCCACGTAGGGCTAATGACCATAATATGGATGGTTGCTACCCTTTCTCAAGAGTTCTTTTATGGCTTCAGTTACATGGCATTTTTCCCTGTTTTGGAAAACCTATTGACGTCGTGCTGTGACGTTCGTGCAACCAGTCCATTCAGTAGACACCTTCATCGCCAGATTCCGTGTAGATTGTGCCATGCCATTTCCTCTCGAAGGAGAGCGGTTTGTAGGCTGTTCTTTCGAATGCTCTCACCCCCCTTGCCTGGTTCACAGTTCATGTGCTTAGCTTCTGCGTGCCCCAGCTCTAAATATAAAAGAGTACGTCCAAGAAAATGACTCGATAGGTCCGATTTCTCGATGTTTTGCCTTCGTTCCGTCTGCTTCTGGTGTCCAGGTGTCCGCAGCCTTCGAGTTTGAAGATTACGAGTGTAATTGTCAATTGCATTATTCCCTGAAATTCCTACCGCTTGAAGTAGGAAGGCATTCACGAATCGAAGGTCTGCGATTTGAAATTCGACTCATAATTATTGTTGGGGCTCTCAAGAGGAGTGGAATGAGGGGCCTCTTAGTGACCTCCGACCAACAGTTTCGCTGAAGTTCATTCTTGAAGCTACCTCCCGATGGCCATTTACAGGGTTCCACTAAAATGGCCATAACTCCCAAAACATTGCCATCGTCGGTGTGATATCAACGCTATACTTTAGCGAAGCTATTGTTCTTTGAATCGAATAACAGCAATACGTCCTCGCATCATACGTCAAGGGTGAAACATGCGATCTATTGATAGAGGTCCTAATCGTAAACATGATTATTCGGCTGCCATTCCTATTACAGATTCATTTTTCAGAAACGTTAACTAACAAGTTTTTTTTGTAAATTGTCAAGTCAAATGTGTCAATCTTCTTTGATACACCATATATATTTTTGTCTCCTCTGACTCGCTCCAGTGATATTGTATTCAGAATCTCTCATCTCGTATGGTTTATAACATAATGCTTACTTTCTAGTTGCAGTGGACATTCATGTTCCCTAAGAAATTCAGTGAAAACTTCTTTGTATTTTTCTCCACTGGTCAGATGTCAAGATTACATGGTCTTCAAGTTGAGTGATTGTAGTTCCTGAATCAAATATGAATACGCTACCTGGTGTGTGCCTCGTACAACTGCTGGAAAAGCACTGCAATTTCCGAAAATATTGATAGCTTCTTAGATGGAATGCTTTCAAAAATTTGAGGCACTTCATTTGTCCAAGCGGCGAGCAGCTATTGGCGGAAGCGAGAACTTTTGCGGGGATGGATGTATTAGTCAAGCGCCCACCTGAAATCCATGTTATTGGATGGGCTGGATTAGAACTTTCAGGAGGTTTCGGGGAAAAAGCACCATGAGTGATGTTCCACAAGGATTGACAACGTTTTAAGATCTTAAGTCCCAAATTTAGAATTTTAAATTTGCCCATAGCGGGAAAGGCACTCTAACTGAAACCGTAAGCATCCCTAGATCTTGACCTCATGGGCATGTACGTACATAGTTCAGCATCGATTGGAGTGTCACCTAGCCAGCTGGGAGTATTCGTTTCTTTCCAGCCGTTAGGATTCTCGATCCTTGAGAATGAAAGGAGAGAATGAACATGTAAGCGGAGACAGGGTCGTGGGCTAAACTCGCTCAATAACGCATCTAGCGGTGCTGCCCGTTGTGCTCCCCTCCAATCTACCAACAATATCCAAATGTTCATGAATATTGCAAGGAGGCTAACTGCTGTACTGGGCTTGTCCAATGTCTCTTGCCATATTGAGTCGAAAAAGGGTACGGGAAGTGCAACAATGAAATAGGCTAACCAGACCAAGGTCCACACCGAACGTTCAAATATTCGGGAAGACAGAGAATATAGCAGAACACCAATCTTGCAACCACTATACTTGGAGACCCCCAACGAAAACAGAAAAAGAATCTAGGAAACGAGGATAGACTCGGACGAAGCCAGACAACGATGGCGTACCTCGAGGCTACGGTGTACTCATCCGTTGAACAATCCCCTCTTTAGATATGGGGGAAGCATAGAGTGTATATAGATGTCTCTGGAGAGGCCTTTCCTGCCTCGTGACTTACAAGTGCTTCCGCCATCTTGGGGAAGTCTCGCACGTGGGAATGAATAGCATGATTGGTTTTGTACCGGCGTGGAAGCCGCCAGGCATATAGCTCCGGGAAAGTTGCCTCTTTTGCCCTCCCCCACTCCATGTGTCTGCTATGAACTCCTTCCTCGTGGACTTCAGTGAGATGGCGGCCGCGCCTGGAAGGGTGCAGCGCCTCGCGTCATAGGGGAGGCCCCTCCATTATACACTCTCTATGGGGCGAAGGCACGCAGTTGCTACGCACATGTGTTGTGCCACAGATAGGAAGAGAGTGAGGACCTAGGAAGGAACGGTCTGTGTGGCTCCTGCTTCAAACCTTTTTTCCTCCAAGTACCAAGTGCTCCACAATCATTCATCATAGCACTATTCATTCGGAAGAATGCAATGGTCTGACTAATTATTTCTAATTTCGCCGCGGAACGAGAGTAACAAGCCAGGAAGTGATGAACACATTGAAAAAGAGTAAATTTCTTGCTAATATCAAAGTACTTCCCTGAAAAATGGTTCAAATGATCGTCACGATACTTAGTACAGGAATGGAGGCGAGTATACTATAAAGTCTGACACTGCACTCCTCCATCATGAATAGCGTCTCGAAACGACTTCCAAAAAGAAGGATTGGCTAAAAGCGGAACTCGATAAAAAAAAATAAAAACTTCTCTTTGACGTGCTAATATCGGCGTTAACTTGAGCCCGCTTCAAGGAGAATTTCTCAAGGTTGACGAGATGAAAATTGCATGACGATCCGTCAAGTGGTTCGGATCCTACAGTATGATCCTCTCAAATATTGCGCATGGAGCTGGAGTCATCCGCCCTCCTTTTAGAGGGTGTTCCGAGACGGAATCTACACGGAATCTGGTGACGAAAGTATTGAAACAATCGGAACACTCTCCCTAACGGAATTAGGGAGTAATTTTTGATACGTTATTTGAGAAGCGAGTAATTCCATGGGAACATTCAGTAATCGCAATTTCGCGTTCCATTCAGAGTACATTTTGATGCAAATCTCGAAAGGGCCCTGAAGGAACGATATGAAATTTTGCATAAGACTCATTCAGCGGTTGGTCTGATTTTGGTTGTTAGCGTTTGTGCGAAATGAATCAACGACCGGAATGGCAGCCTAATAAGGACACTTGAAATTTCAACTTTTCTCAATAAATCGCCGGTTTCACCTTTGGCCGATGATGCAATGGCGGTATGCTATTGCTAAAGAGCAATGCCTCAACTGAACGAAAGCGGTGATTGCGCATGGAAGTAAAGTGTTTTGGAATTATGACCATGTATCCACATTCTTCCTTTATTTTGACTCTTCCACAGATCTCACTCATTATCAGCCAAATGTGAATCCAAGATATTCCAATTTCTGCATCCTTAATGTCACGAGTCAGAACAGAGGACGACGAGTGTTGTAATGTATGCAGCTATGTAGAAATTCATTCCAATCCCTGAAGCAGTCGGAACATATAAACATTTTACACATTTTTGTGAACATATAAAACTCAACTAATATCGCAATCCGGATGGTCAGACACCCCAGACACCAGGAGACAAGAGGAAGAACTGAACGAAGGCATACGGCGAAGCCTCAGGCTATTTTGATCAGCCGTCCAACGAAACCCTCTTAAAGAGCTAGGGTATGCTGAAGCTGAGCACAAGCGCAGAAAATCAGGCAAGAGGGAATGAAGACATTGGAAAGAACAGCTTGCAAACCGCTCTCCTTTGCGAGGATATTGCATGGCACAATCTGCACGGATCCTGGCGATGAAGGTGTCTACAGAATTGAGAGACTCTCTTCTATCAGAATTACGGAGGGTTCTTTGATAATTTACTTGGAGGCAAGTTATTCCATGAAATCATACGAAGTCGCATTTTCTTATTTTTATTTACGGTACATTTTTTTGAAAATCTTGAAAATGCTCCAAAGAAAAGACATACCATTTTGCAGGAGTATGATTAAACTTTAGTAGTTGGATTTTGTGCGAAATGAATCCGTGACCGGAATGGCACCCGAAGAAGCATATTTACAATGAGGACTTCTCTAAGTTAATTGCTTGTTCGACCTATGACCTTTCACTCAAGAACGCATCACTTGAATCCATTTGAAGGAGCAATGTCTTAGCTGTATGAAAACGTTAATTGCACATCTATATACGAAAGGGTTTGAAAGTTTTGTTTATTTCATTGCAACCCAGGGAAAGGCTATCTAGCGGTACGTTCAAACATTAATTTCAGAAAATCTGTAGGCCGGAGGTCACTGCTAGACACCTCCTTCCTCTTCTCTTGAGACCCCCTACAATAATTATAAGCTGAATTTCAAATCTATGACCCTCGATTCTTTAGTTCCTTCCTATCTTAATCAATGGATTAAAGAATCCTGTCCTATTTGGAGGCCAAGGTCTGCGCAAAAGCCCACGGAGTTTCGATGGGCTCAAACGTGATCTCAGGCGAGCATGCGATTAAATGCCGGTCGATCATCTTCGAAACACCACCTATGACTTCTCTTAACCATTGAGGTGAGTTGTGGCCGTCAAATTTGGCAATTTTGAAAAGTAAAATATTCATTTTTCAGGGTTTTTTTTTATTCTCTTCCCATTGGTGCAATTGGTTTTTGCTCCAGCTCTTTAGTGCAAGGAAATCATGTTATTTTTCCTTGTCCAAAGGCCTATGTGTCACCTCTTCTACTGCACCCGCTCCTGAGAATGGCGATGAATGTTCCCAACTCAAATTATTTCAACACCTCCTTCATCGTGCATGCAATGGGTGCAAGAGATGGACGTGCGATTCCGCTTTTAAGGGCAAGGAGAGCAAAACCCCGTGAATTTCATCCCCGCTGTGGCTTCCACGGTGGATGTCAGTGTCAACTGCAATTCCGGCAACGAAGACCACGTCTTCGTCGTTTCCGGATGAAATTCCCTCCTACGTTGCTGGCCAACTCGACAAATGTCTTCAGGTAGAAGCCATTTTCAGTCTGAAAATCAATTTATTTTCTCAAATTTTCAAAGGCATCTAGATCTGACGTCCACAAAATGGAAAAATATGTATCCAGTCGTTGGTTAGCGTTATTTCAAGGTTCCATGCAGATATGCTAAGTATGAATTAGGCATTGGAGAAATTCAAGATTTCGTGATAATTGCTTCTTCTCCGCCCAGAGATTGCAGAGAAGAGTGCATCACAGAGTATATGTGAATGCAGAGTGTATGATCGTTATCATTTCAGAAAAAGTTTATACTTAAAGAACTTCTGCGAAAGCGGTCGAGAACTATCAGAGCGTGCCCAAGTCCACGCGCAGGAAATGCGGGAAGCTCTGAAGTTCCGATCTTGTTCCACGATTGTTTAAAGCATTGCGAATGAACACGCAGTGTTTCTCATCTCGGAAGCCGTGTATCGTAAAGACTAATTAACCTAACAGGCATTGAGAATAATAAATTAGAATCGTGATTAAAAATTTTCTATCCTGGCTTCGTTGTGTGTCATCAAAAAACCGTGAGCAAAGTGACGTCAAAGCACACATTTTATAACAAATATGGGGTTTCACAACTTCATTTAAAAGCTTCAAGCCCCGAATGCGCAAGTCTACAATATATATCATCTGCATAAGACACTTAGTAAAATGAGGTGTTCTTAATCCGGCCAATTCCGAAGATGCAAACGCTGCAAGTTTGCTTTCCCGAACGGCTAAAAAAAACAGCATGTTAAATACATTGTTGGCATGATGTATTGCATCATGCATTGTCCAATTTATATGGTATGTACAAAACGCGCCTACCTAATTTGGCAGAAAAGATCACATCCAATGTTGAAAATACAAAAATGAAAATATCCAAGCACATAAATTATGCAAGCAACGTTTGTGACACAATGAATATGAACGGATGAATGAAGGTCTTTCCAGTCCAATCGTGGGCCTCCTTTCAATGACAAATGAGACTAATGTTTTCCTCGTCTTTCCCGCCATGAGGAAATTGTATGTTTACTAATTTGACGAGTAAGTCATTTTTGCTGATTGGAACTTAGCCGAAATTACGAAAGCCCGTATTTTTTGCTATGTTCACATGTGCACCTATTTCCATTGACCGGATCAATATCTGTTATTTGTCATAGAATAAAATACAATGAAAAATTCATGTAGGCAAGTCGGACGGTCCTGTTATCTCCCATTTTCCTCGCATGAAGGGATGTCCGACGAAACTCTTTTGGACCGTGAAATTTACACTTCTTGCTTTTGCGAACGGTATGAGACAAACTCGGCGTTGAAATTTTCTTGCTTGCCTTCGAAGCCATGCTCTCCACCGGCATGATCGAGATTCTCGAGCTCCTGAAAAATAATTGATTACCATCAATTTATCCGTCATCTCTTCTGGACCTCCTTGAAACAGTAATGGTTGGCAAAATTTCAGATTCGCTGCTTCATACAGGACCGACTGTCTTCAGTCTCTCAATACTTACCGAAGGCGTTTACTCTCCATTATGCAATTTCTTCGCAAGTCTTCTTTTGAAATATGCATCTATTCCACCGTCGATAAATAGTTCCTTGAAAAACCTTCTGAATTTCGGAGGAAAGCGCATATTTTAAATTCATAACTTCCATATATGCACATGTTTTCATGAGAAGGTGCAATAGGGAGTGGTCTATCATTTTAACCATTTGTATCCTTTTTGAATTTTCGTTGTACGAGCGGCTGTCAAAAAGTCTGTAGACACAGCGAAGTGTGGATTAGGCAATAAATGTATTCGAGTGCAATTATGGATGCTTCGCTATTCATTTTTACCAGAGCGTTGTACCAAATTAGGAGGCTGTAATTCAGACAAAACGTATGTAGTCGCTATGTGAGCCAAGTTTCACCGAAACCCCAGATGGAAGAACAGACCTTGAAACAACATGAAGCATCTCTCTAGCTTGACTCTAAGAGAAGTTAGCACCATATTGTGCACAGTGGGCACCCATGGGTCTCAAAGTACACTTTTTTTTAACACCTTAACTTCAGATATAATAGGGTGATGATGCAAATTTTCATGCCACCTCACTTTCTCAACAGAACGGAGCATCGGTCAAATTCTATCCAAATCAGAGAAATTCATGATTTCTAATGCCTTGATTTGACTCCAAAGTATAATTTTGAAATTTAATTTTTGATCGTTCGCATTTCCTGTGGATATAAATGTACCATCGATCCGATCATACTCCATCATAGACTCAATACAGGAAAGGTTCTTGTTGAGCTATATTTCCTCTTTTATATATTTTCATCTAATGCCTGGAATCTCCTTCGCCGGGTAACCACATCAAATGTATCAAGGAAGGTATTCAAAAATCTTTCTCCAAGTTGTAGAGAAGAGACAAGAAAGAAAACAAAAAATGCATATATATTGTTTTTAAGGATCAAATAGCTTCATCAATCGTAAAGGCCGAAGTTGAGTAAGATTCTTCGACCTAAGTAGCCGACCATTCCCTTAGAGATCTAACAAATAAAGAAAATGGATGCTGTTGGTTCTTTGTCACATACCTTTCCAGTTTTGTATATATGCAGTGCTGGTAGCGTCACGAGTTTATGCTCATTAGAGGAAGGAAAACAAACTGGAAAAATAGTGAACTAATAAAAAGGGAGAAATTTCAATTGACACGTGATAGTTTTCGAGAAACGGTAATCTCAGATTTCAGCAAGTTTACATCTCCTACGTTACCTCTGACAATGAACTGCGGGTAACGACAAACCAGGTCACCGATGCAAGCTGCCTTAATGAGAATCATGCCGCGGGTGTCTAGTGCAACATGTCGTGAGAGGTTGCTCTATAATTCCTGAAGAAAGACTTCGAGTGATTTCCGCCAGTGGGGAGAACCGCAAGTCCCCTGAGAGAGTCTCTAGAAGCGTTTCACGGTTCCTAATGACCAACAGAGTATAATCATTCTATTGCATCTATCACGAGAAGCTCTGCTTCCCATGTGCTCAATTCAGCTGCAACCCGACACAGTCCTGGTGGAAGGCGACATATATGATTAGAGAAAAGATATGATGTTAATTCAAGAATAATACATTCCTACTGCATAAACCATGGTGAAAAATGGTCTATTTCTGAAAGCTGCATATTTCACTATACTGAGAAGACATTATATTCACTAGCAGCTCAATTCCGCTGTTTCTTGCTACTTTGTCTTTCTCACGTGCTTCCGAATTTTCGAAATCAGGAGTACCAAGAAGAGTAAAAAATTGTTACGAGCTCCGATACTTGATAATTTCTCATGACGAAAGATGACTTCCCCTCACCTTGAAATGGGAGTAGACGACGAGGAAGAAGTGCACAGCAATGGAATATGCGATTAAGAAAACGACAGCCACGACGATGAAGATGATGAAGAAGAGACCATTCTTTGTCATGACAAGTAACCCGATGAGCATTAAGAAAACCACGACGAAAATTATTATGCCTGTGATCAGCGCCAGGAGCTCCAGAGCCAACCATGGTATCATTAGTTTCCTCTTCCCCTGAAACGTAAAAAAAATACGGTCTGCAATACTTCACAATCGTTCTTGTATGACTTCTTATCTTTCTTTAATGTTACTGATAAAAACTACGGGAATATTACCCTAGTAACAGATAACATTGAAACAACATTGATTCAAAGGTGATTCAATATCCGGACGTTGAACCAACATTGAATTAATGTTATATGCTACTAGGGTATAACCACCTCACAGGTTACCCATTGGAAATCATGTAAATGAAAGTAGCCAAGCAGTATGTGCTCTAATCACATTAGAGATGTCGGAGGTTTCCAGAGGCTTGGGGCAAAACTAAACCAGCCCTTCAGGCCCTTTGGAGGTCCGCTTGGGACCGCCTTGCCTTGATTACCGCCGTGGTAAGCCAGGCACGGGGCAAATTGTCCCACCCCCCTCCAATGGGCGGCCCTTGTGATGTCGCAGTTAAAATTATATATACAAAAAAGCATGTTGATGTTAATTTGTAGTAAAATGAATGTATTTTTTTTGTCCATTTTATATCATTTTTACCAGCAAACCATTGTCAAGATAATGTCAACATGTTTTGCAAAAATTTCACTTCTCTTGTACGTAATCGGTGATATAAAATTAACGTATATGTTACGTAAAATTGGCATTCCCGTTTGCATTCCAAACAGCATGTTTACATTCATTTTACGTAAGATTTTTGCTCTTTTTAGAAAATTGTTTTGTGTTTTGTTTTTTTAGTGTTGGAAAACCTATATCTAAAAACCTATATTTTTAGACCATTAGAGGCTATTCCCCTAATGAAATTAGGGGAATAGCCTGAGATGAGAAGCAACATTTGATTGGCTCAGATACAAACCTTCCGAACTCCATGAATGAGAAGAGAATCAAAAATGATGAACGCGAGAAGGATGACCATGCTGGAGACAAGAAGATTCGTATATGCTGGAAGAAAAAACATGGGATATATAGCAAAATCTCTTGAGATCATCCTTACTTGTTTTACAATGATAAACGTTCAGGTATGGCTTTAAAAAAAATCGTATGGAAATAAAAGGAAAATCTTAAGACTTCAGATTCCAGAAGCGATAACCCACCCTCTTCTGAAACTTGATCGTGGATTTCCGGTCTCATCTCGTATCCACGACTCATGTCGACCACGTTCATCACGAAGGAAACGCAATAGGAAATCTGGAAAAGAAGAAGTTGCATTAGGAAATAATGAAGATTTTCTTTGATCTTGGAGGAAATTGACCGGTATCCAAAAGTCGCATTCAATAAGCACAAAACAATGGAAACTTTTCTTGGACGACATCTTTTCCGAGCTAGAAGAGCCACTGACTTAATGCCTTTGTGTGGTTTTTTTTTATTACCAAGAAGCATATCTGAAAGAAATATTACTTTCCTTTGATTCACTTTTCTTATTGTTACTATCGTGTTTTCAGGGTGTCCTTCACATCCGAGCAATTTCGATTGATACGAATAGCTGTAGTTCCATTTCAATAGAAATTATTTTTCGAGTCAAAGTAGTCGGTTTTAGAAAAGGCTGTGAAGTAAGCGGGACATTTTTGCTTCCTATTCCTATTCCTCAGTTTCTGCATTGAATTAAAAACAATCGAAAGTGTTAATTTTCAATTCACATGACAATGGCCTTTGACGTTCCCTAGTGCAAGTGAAAATATTTCCAGCTAAAACTTGTGGGTGCGGCGCTTTAAGCTTTAAACACTTCAATAAAACTTTCAGTTTAACTGAAAATTTTAAAACTGTTTCGACTCTTGTCGAAATATTTCTATCAAAGCCCAACAAAGGATTAAGGTGTTAGATGCTTCCATTAAAAGAATAAGAAAATGTAGCACTGCAGGGGCATTTTCGGCGTTAGGTAGAAACCCCCCATCAAAAAAATTATCTATTCGTAAGAGTGGTAGGTCTATCATATAATGCGTGAAAATGATGGGGAGTTAGTACGAGAGTGAGTTAAGGAGAGTCTTGAAATAGAGTAAAGTTGGATTTTCGCGCACAAGAACCACAAGTGGGTAGTATTATGTGAAAACGCTGAACCATGACACAGGATGTCATCCTGCGTGAATCCTCTTGCCTTTAGTGACATTTCCTGTTATCTGGAATAAAAATCAGAATCGCATTATTGGACTCCCGGTGCATGATGTGATTTACCTTATAGTTCAAGAAGAGAGGAAGATTCTCACAGCATTTCCTTTTCAACCCAAAGTAATTACGAGTATTAAGGAGGATAAATAAACATGGCAACCTTTAACTGTAGTTTCCTTGAAAAAAGGGACTTTAAATGGCTAAAGTTGCACTTTAAATAACGGAGCAAGAATTAAAATGAATCTGAGCATAAAAATGATGTGGTACAACTTAATGCGAATTTGCAATTGGTACAGGTGAGTCATTCAAACATTTATTTCCGAAAAAGGTATTTCTGAAGCCTATGTAATTCAAAGAAATGGTGGATAAAAATGGTGGTATGCCGAAGGCAAAAAAACGACTACTGTTGAATTGGGGTATGATTATTCTTAATCCCGCAATTTCCTTGGACAAAGAGTAGGTATGCTTGTAAAAAGTTAATTCACAAAATGTACAGGATGTTCCGAAAGTTTCTGACCAACTTTGACAAAATATGGCTTAATACTAGGCCGGCCACTGGGAAAAAAATCCTGATAATCTACAAGTGTTTCATGAAGATCCGGGCGATCTGGTCAGATCGAGAAACAACTGTGCAGATGCAGGACGGAGGTCCGTAGCACTCGGCTTGCTTCGCGCTCCACGTCATTAAAGGGACTATGGCAAAGAATTGACCATAAACTATCCGGATTCCAATACCAGGAACACCTTTGGTGGAGATATTCGCAGCAGAGAGCTCTGCGTCAGCCCCATCACATAAATCGTGCTTCGGTTGTTTCCAGGGTTCTAAATGGAGTGAGAAACCAACGGGATGAGTCTCATCTGTCGGTCGATTTAGAACTTCCGGACGATGATCTGAGGACGTTGATCTTATAATCAACATAAAAAATTTATGTAGGAGATGGTACCTTGAGTATTCCAGACCATGTGGAATGTATTTAAATCAATACATCCCTGTTAATCACGTCTTCATCTTCATTCTAGTGGGTTTAGAACTTTCGGAACCTCCTCTATATTACCTGGGAAAATGAAATGACGATTCAACTTTCTCCTGAACTAGCGAATGCATGGTTGTGACCGAATGAAGAGGGGGGTGCCGCGTCAATCGTCATCAATTGTTTCACCAGTTTCGAGAATGGAAAAATCGATTATTTTAATGGGCAATAGGTGCTGCTATTTTCTTGCAGCTAACATAATACATCGCACCAGTCTTTCATGTTTTACTGCTGCTCATGAAAGGGTTAAGAATCTCCAACGATTACATTATAATAAGATGTAAATATAAAAGAAAATAATGAGAACTGGGAGGTTCCAGCATACCAGACTGATGACTCCAATTGCGATGCTCCCATCCCTGTTGCTCAAGAACCCACAGCAACAGCGTCTTACAACTGGGATCTTCATTTTCCGATGGCTTCATTTCACGATCTGCAGCATAAAATAGTTTATGTTGGCCTGTGAGTGAATGAGATGTAACATGTGCATATTCATATTAATGGGCTTACTAGTGCGCAAGCCAATGCATTCAGAATTAACCAGGATGGCTCAAAAACACTATTAGGACTTGACGGTTCATGAATTTGACTGAATACAGCATGTTTGTAAAAAATGAATTTTTGTCTGAAAAATCATCGAAATATACAATTACTGGTGATTTCAAGTATTATAGTCGTTTATTCAAACTTTCGGTATGGAATAATGGAAGTTTCAATACCTATCCCGAGGAACAGGATGTAGAACGATAAGAAACAGTTCCACTTATGCTTTTGCTGAACGTTCATTCTGGACGTATCTAATACATGCAGACTGAGTGAATGACGCTAATTCTAACTATGTTCTATAGGAGTTAGAAATCTGAAACTTGGTACACTAGGAGCTATTCAGATGCAGAACTGAGAATAAATCCGACATTGGAGGTACATGTCATTTGGGGCAATATTTTTTGCGGAGGTGTTTTCAAACGAATATCTTTTTGCTTCAATGAAACGGAGAGACATGGAAAGCGGAAACTTGGCATGAACGCCAAACAATAGTGGCCAAATGATTTAAATATCCCAGGCCATCGTTGACTCGAATGACGACAGGTCATTTCATACGAAATGACGTCACCCAATCGGCACAGCCACGTTGTGCCAACGTTGAGAAAAGGTTGAAACGTTGAGACTTGGTTAAAGTTGAGAATCCGACGAAGAATTGACATCAATGAAATTCTGGCTACTCTGGCTATTCGAAGACCTTCGCTAATCCACGGGTGGTCAGAACATGCTGCAAATAAAGTTAAATACGAAGAGCCAGCATTTCATTTCTCAGCTTTAACCAAGATTCAAGATTTCAACATTTCCTCAGCGTTGACACAACGTGGCTGTGCCGAGTAGGATGTGTCCGTGGTGTCTTCTTCATTCATTGCACCACGACCTGCGCAATTCGCGAACTGCGACACAAAAACCATCCAGGCTCGTGCAAAGGATGGAGGGTGAAACACGAGATATGTGGAGTCCGGCTGGCGCATTGCCCCCCCCCCCCCTTCCGTCCCCGCCCCGCCCCCCGTTCCCAGTCGATATCCGGTGTCCACTCTACAGTAGATTGGGGTTCCGCTCCTCTTCGTTTGAAAGCGAGTAAACGGACTGCTTCTTCATTCCCGATCCAAATAAATTGGGAATCCTATGTCAATATCTATCCCTAGTGCGAAAATCAATGTCCGGTATGTGCTTCAGTTCTCATTTTCTCTTCTTCTATTAAAATCATGTATTGGTGAAGTCCATCTCCAAGACTAAAACGGTCTTAAAATCCGTCATATATAACACGAATATATATGACGGAGCTCATGACATGGTAAACAATTTAGTCACCCTTAGACATGGGTGGCATGCACGCGTGCTAATTCGAGTGGGTTCTATTCTTTTGATGGTATGAGGAGGTTAAAAATGTTCGGGGAATGTATTATATGTAGCTCCTGAAAATAGACTGTTTTTGAACTTAATTCCCTTTACCGACAATTTCTGAAGCAGCCATTTGGACAAAGCATGCTTTGAAGCATTTTCTTGTGGGCTGAACTATATATTATTAGTTCGGAAGGGCGATTTCCAAACCTATAGAACCGATTCCCCTTTAAAAATAAAAATAAAAATAAGAAAAAGAAGCACACTGAAGAGGGTGAAAAAAAAAATTAAAATAAATTGAGTGCGCAAATCCAAATTCTTGATTTCCCGGCTGATGCCGATCAAAGTATTCGGATAATATTGAAATATTCACCCGTTCCAAAAGTCACACTTCTAGGTGATTCGCGGACTACTCAATGAGCAAATAGAAAACTCTTTCACCTGAGGCTCCCAGGTATAATAATTCCCGCCTCCGCACTCCACTCCGAAAGCACTTAAAATCACGAAGCCGACGAAGGACCACGTGCAATCCACGTAAGACCCGAGAGGAATGGGCGAGAGGGAACGAGATCCTGCGGCATCCACATCCCAGATCGATTGCATCCGTCTGCCTCATGAGCGCAGGCGTTGGGTTTGGACGTGAGAGAATTTGTTGAGATGAGGGAGAGGGGGACTCGCGAGCTGGGCAGTCACGTGAAAATGCGATGTACCCTGTGGAAACCTGCATTAATACATGGAGGTTGACGTTAGTGACGGGAAGGGGTTGAAGAAAGGGAAGAGGCGCCAACCGCCTGTTGATTCTAGAGCCTGCGCCAAGCAACCATCCTCTCACTCTGTATTCTAGACTGTGCCTCACTTTTTCTATGTGCTGGGATGAGGGAGTGAGGGGCTCGTGAGCTGGACAGTCACGTTAAAAACCAATTTCTCCTAAGAATATATGCAGATAGCCAGTGCGTTATCTCCTTTGGCATACCTGTCTATTATGCACTGAGTGGCAGCCTGTCGTAAAGAAACGTTCATTGAATCCCAAGGGAAAAAGTGATTGTAGTGGACGTGTTGAAATTTCCCAGAGACGCTTGAATTACGTGATTCAGGGACCTCTATCCCTTTCATTTGTGGGGAGTCGGTTAATTAAGTCGCAGGAGAATGATTGGTCATCGGAAGTCAATCTATGCTATATTTCTGAATGTTTGGGTTTCTCTCTGTCCATCCTCTTTACACGGCCACGCCTCTGATCCCAGTCCAAGCAAACCTTGCACGGCTTCCTTATTTGGTCCGGGGACGGTCGTGGGTCGCCTGCCCCTTAATCCGAATCCACCCTCAGATCCTAGAAAAGCTCGTTCAAATTCCAAGTTCCATATGCTTGGGGTTGGGGAGAGGGCAGGATCACCATTCTCATTTTGTGCATTTTCTCATTTCGGTAACCCCCCCCCCCCCCAACAGGTTTCCCGACCTGTGGGTGCTTAGGTGGAGATAGTCCAGCCGGACTTTTGACAAAGATTTGGACTTTTGGAAAGAGATGTGTGCCCTTCTTGTTGCTCGTAATGCATTATTTCCTTCGTGCATCAGCTAATATCAAAAATGAAATTTATTGCTGCATAATTAGCCTCATTTGCGGGTTCCAGTCCCGCTTACATGGTTGATGAATTACTGTACTTATCTACAAAAAATAAATTTTTGGGCCATACAATATCCTCAACCCTGTGAACTGCGAAGGCCCAAGTAACTCTCGGGGCTCCCAAGTAACGCTCGGGGCTCCCGAGTCCGACAAGTAAAGGAAGGACAGTACAGTATAATGGTACTCGCTAATTGAAGATGTCGCTGGTGTCACGTGAAGTCATGCAGTGTTCCTTTTTTGCAGCTTCTACTTATGTAGCATATTTTCATTAATTAGTTGATATTCTCATATACATTTACAATATCAATTAAAACACGTTATCGTTTACTCGTACTTCTGGCATGCAAGAACAGTTCGCAGCACAACGAAAAGGAGAGAGCGAGTAAAGTTGGCCAGCGAAGCCTAACTGTGGGTCACCTTTAATGCATTTTAGGGGCTAATGACTCTCCAAGCCTATCCTGATGCAACCAACTACTGATCCACTCGCTCGTCCTACCCTGGATCCCGTGCGCCTCCAGTTTAATTTGCAACCTCTTGTGAGGAACGGTATTGAGATCCAAATCGTTTATGTAGACCAAAACCAGAAGCGGTTGGAGGACCTCGCATTGAGGGACACCGCTTGCGACTCCGACCTCCTTCGACGCTTCCCCATTTATCATCACCCGTTGCTCGCGTCCTGCCAACCAACTACTGATCTACTCCCTCGTCCTACCCTGGATCCCGTGCGCCTCCAGTTTAACCTGCAACCTCTTGTGAGGAACGGTATCGAAAGCTTTCGCGAAATCTAAATAGACGATGTCCACAGGATTCCCTTTATCCCTCTCTTCCGTCGCCCAGTCGTAGAATTCGAGCAAATCGGTGAGACAATTTCGACGCCTCCTAAAGCCGTGTTGAGAGTCCCGAATGAGCGCGTTTCCTTCGAGAAAATCCAAGAGATAGTCCCTCCATGATCTTCCTTGGGATACTCGTTAGACTTACTGGCCCGTAATTTCCTGGATTAGAGTTCGATCGATGTTCGTCCGGCTTTAAATCGACGCAATTCGACCAAAAATCCACCCACTTAAGTGCCGCTCGTTTCTTCAAGCATTGAGCCCCATAAACATTTTGCAGCCATTTGTGGATGGATGGGGCATTCTCACCCATAGCCAAAATGAATTTTATCACAATAAACTGCTCTCCCTTACAAAACGTCCACCTCCCATGTTGACTTAGAACCTGGTTGATGCCCCCCTAGGCGGTGTTTCCTGCTGTAAGAGCAATGTCCACCAGGGGGAAAATCCACCTGGCTCTAAATTTATGTGCGCGAATGGATTTGTGGATCTCCACCCGGGGGGGAGGGGGTGGGGGGGACGTTGACCTGGTTCCAAATCCACCCAATATCCACCTGGTTGTTTGACCTGGTGGATAGGGGGTGGACGTTTTGTAAGGGTTCTCAGAGGGTTCTCAACCATCTTTCTTTTCTTCCACTCTGGCAAAATTTGTTAATCTGCGAAATTGATTAAATGTCATGCAGCCTCGCCATGATCATGAAGTAGTGGATTTTAGGTGCAAGCGCCCTAAGTATAAAAAATAAAGTCCACAAACTTTTCTATTCCCCTCGTAGTTCCAGGCTATCTGTCATTTGAGATGTCACAATGTGTTGAGCACATGCTAGAGAACCTAGTAATTAATTAATATATCTACGGAGTCAATGCCTTTTAAATTAATGATTGCAGTTTCTTTCGCTGATCAGGTGTTTGCAAGCTTCAAATGAGCTATTAGTCTACCCCTATTACTTCCTAGTTTCCATTTAGAATTTAAAAAAAGAGAGCAAAATATTAGAGTATTACTCAATGACCCAAAAGTTGAAGCGATTCCATTTAAAATGTGGAAGCGAAAAGAAGCAGGATTAAAACGTGAAAAAGGCTAAATTCTGAAGAAAAATACTAGGTTAATTATGTAAGAAAACATGGTAATTAACTACTATGTGTGGGGTCTTATATAAGTTAATTTCCACTTGTCCTAACATCACCGATTGTGATTTAGCCCAGATATGCGCGACCACATAAAAAAATCAAATAGCCAATAATTCTAGAGTTTTTGCCAGTTATTGGAAAAATAAAGTTTGGGGCAATTACCAAGTATGTCTGGTCCTACGGGGAGAGAATAGACGAGGACCAAGAGCTGGTAGACGGTACTCTTGAAATCGAAAAGGATCATACTTACTGATGCCTGTCGTCGAGAGACGGGAGTCTATCCTTCCCCACAATCTGATCAACCTCCGACTGGAGTATCTCTTGCTTGTCTGGATGTCGGAGTAGGAAGAGGATGCACCAACGGATGCAGTGCGTTGTAGACTCGCTCCCGGCGAAGAAGAGGTCTGATACGTTTGCCCAGAGCTGAAACTCTGCGAACACCCATAAAAACCACCCTTCATCGCAATTAACCATATTCGTTTGTGTAGGATGGAATGTAATTTGCATTATTTTACTTCGCAGGCGTGAAATATGCGAGAAACATCGTAGAGTTAGTCCTATAACTCAAGAAGAAGATGTAGATTTTCCTGTTTTGACTAGGTGCTTCTTCCCAAGTCTAAAAGCCTCTCAGGCTTCTGCTACGCATAACCTATTAAGTCAACTAGTAACTTATCTCACTTAAGTAAAGTGAATCATAGTAGAAGACTTTAGTAACACGTCCAAGCTGTCATCCATTCAAATGTTCGGCTTTGTTTATACCAACAATTATCGCAATCTCGAGTTTTTGTAGCGATTCAAGAGTTATTTAATTTTCCGAATTCCAATGAGGATTCTCCTCTGAAGAGACGCGGTAAGCAGACGCAAAACAGTATGCGTACACTCCATCGACCTAGCCCGAACACCAAAGAACAGGAGAGATTGAAAGCTTGGTGTTTCATTCCCCATCCGCCTCTGACATTGAACCTGAGTCTCGTTGCCAGACTATCAATAGAAGAACAAAGTGCTGCCGCGATCTGTGTTCGTTAACTACTTTTAATGTACTTTCTTCGTTATAGGTACCCAGGCAGGACATTATGTTGTGTCCATCTTTGGCCGTAAGTGGGAGAGTGTGCTCTCAAATCGCAGTGGGCCCATGTAAGCCTGGGTCAGGCTTACGAGGGACCAACTTTACTTTCTTTCCTGTTACCTATATCCCAAGTTTGGAATTCCGATGTTGGCCAAACGTTGTTTTACTGCTTGGGGTACGAAGTAGTTTCCTGCTATTTGTTGAAATAACTTCAGTCATAGAACGACCCCTTAAGAACAAAACGGGAAGCAAAGAAAAATCCTTTCGGCACAACAACGTCGTGTCAACATTGAGAAAAGGTTGATTTTTCAACTTGACATTGTTGCCTCACTGTTGAGAAAAGGCTGAAATGAAACACAGTTCAAAGTTGAAGAGTTGCTGCTGAATAACGTTGTCTCAACGTTGAATTTTCAACATCTGGACATTACTGCGTACCTCCTCCCTCATCAAGTGCCTGAAAGGGCGTTAACCTTTTCATGGCTGAATGATGAAGACCAATAACTTGGAAAATTTTTCTGCGCTTTATCTGTTGAGCAAGCATACCTTAAGTTGGAACTTGCAGAGAAATTCAAATATTTATTCATATATTCAAGAATAGAATATGATCATTACAAAGGGTCATATCATACGTAAATATGAATGCCATGGATGAGCGTGAAAATCCTTGAGATACTCTTTGTCCTTCGTCAGGCACAAGTGTACTTTCAGGTACACATGTACCTGACGAAGGACAAAAACTTTTCAGAGAACTTACATGCACTGCATACAAATCAGTCAGTACCGATTTGGTGCCCAAAAATATGAAAAACTCCAGTCTAAAGATGACTTTTTCTTTAAGTGTTCACGACCTAGACCCATGAGTCTAGCATTTTCGTGTTCGTGGGTAAGCAGGCCCAGGGCCTCAGAAAACGTTTATAGATCAATTTATTTATTTTCCATGTTTTCTTTGCAGCATCCCTAAAAAATGCTTAAAATGAAGTACACCGTTGGCGATTTGCATAGCACACTTAGTGGGATATGCGATTGTAGTCTGTCGATTGGACGCGGTGTCAAAAGGTTTGGGGTCCCTAAAAGTACCCTATCTGCGGAAACTAATAGTGCTAGGTCCCTCGGAAAGTCAACATAGGGTCATATGCCTGTGCAGTGCGCAGAGAAAGTTGTCGAGGCTGGCCAACTGCATGAATGGGTCTTCCATCGAGTGATTTAGTCCTTACCGGTGAAGTTTTTCAAAATCAGAAACATTTTAAACACGAGGCCAACACGGTACATTCGCATTATTTGTACGATAAAGCACGTTAAGAACCAGCTTTGTTGGCAAACAAGTTTCTTGATAATAGAGAAGCAAATAGGCCGTCTACTAATAACTTACCAGAAGAAAGATCGTCGAAAAGAAAAAAGGTTTTAGGCGACATAAGAGAAACTTCTAGTCTGGATTAATGAATAAAATGTTTTTTTTGATCGATAAGGTCAAGGTCTCCTGTACTTCATCGGAGAACGCGCACTGGGTTTCCAACTGTATTGAGTTTCGCTTCGCCAGAATGGGTGCGGATGTAGTTGTGCTTGCCAAAAAATGGGTGAAGAATGAGCGATTTTTCTTTCATTTTCATCTCGGTGACGATGAATAAAACTGTTGCACACATTCCATGGGTTGTCTGCTTATAAGGCCTATCCAGGACCATGAGTGTCAAAAAACTGATGTCGTCCACAAACTTGGTCCATGAATTCCCGCGAACTGGAACCAGTCGTCCACAAATAGAAACAGCGTGAAAATCCTCATATAGTCATTAAATCACCTATTCTTGGAAGAGTATGCAATCAATGCTAAATTTTGGAGCATGAATATATAACTACTAGCGAGTTCGTTTGCCCTTCGGCGCTCCATTGACCAGGATAGTGATTCGTTCATTAATTCATTTTCAAAGTGGCAAAAACGTAAGAAAAGGATGTCCCTGTCGAAACGTGTGACATGAGGGGACGAACCGATTTTCTTATCGAAATAAATAGTCCGATGATTTATTGTGTGCCTAACTTCAAATCTCTTAATAATTTGCCCTGAGGCAAATAAGTAACTGAAAAGTATGATATTTTAAAAGTAGGATCTGCACTCAGCAATCGAACAGGTACTTCTGTTCCGAGTTTCAACTTTCTTCAGTTCTCTCTTTCAGTGGATCAAGAAAGATTTGGGAAAATGTGCCTTTCGCAAAAAATGTGCCCTCAGGGGTTTTACCTAAAAATTAATATTTGTATTATTACTGAAATCAGTATGAAATCAGTACTCGGAGACCTACATGCCTACCAAGTTTCAGCCTTATCCGTTTGCCCTTTTCGCTGGTGCAAAAATATCTTTGGAAAGGCGACCCACCCAAAAGCTGTGCCCAGAGGGTATTCACTACAAAATTTGAAAATTTCTGAACTCAACTCAACACCACCTCAGTTATGCGTGTGCCAAGTTTTACCTCTCTACCTCTGCCCAATTCGCAAGCACGAAAAAAAATCTTCGAAAGCGTCGGCCCCCAGAAAATATGCTCCCAGCGGATGTATCGGAAAATTGACATTTTTCATGAGCTCCATGTCTCAGTAGTCACGCTCATGCAAAGTTTCAGCTTTCCATGTTTTTCCGTTTGACAGAACCAAAAAAAAATATTTGAAAACATCTCTCCAAGAAATTTGTGTCACTAGGGCATTTACCTCCAAAGTTGTAATTTTTCTGGACTCGTTATCCCAATGTGTACTAATGTATCAAGTTTCAGGTTTCTACCATATTTAGAACATGGCTAGAATTAACATCAGTCAGTCACGATCGCCTATATGTATTAGATGATATGTGACCTCATTGAAACCAAACACGTAGTTCTCAGGTGACCCCAACGACCGTTGGACAATTTCCAAGGTAAAAAGTTCCTTAACCCGTCCACGAACTGGTGTTTTTACCCTACCAGGTGACACACAACTTAGTTAAGGTGGTGTGGCACCAGCTCCCTTCCCCAAACGTAGGTTGTGGTCCACCACCTACGTGCTACTTGGGTATGCTTTTCCTTGGAGGAAAAATGTCTTCAGATTCTAATTTAAATGACATCCTGTTTGCAAAATGAAAAGGGGCTGATGACGCCGTTAGTCAATCACAACAGCGTGGTCACGTATCAGTATTTTTTGCTGTGGGTTTTCGATCCTTCCTCGTATATTGTGCTACATTCTGGAGGCATTGTCTTCATTCGTAAGGACTGATATGAATTCCAAAACATACCGGTGAAATTGGGATTAGATTCCCCTCTCTTCTCCAACTCTTTCATTTGCTGCAAATACGCATCGATGTAGTCGCTGGGAGCCTTTCCTTCCGAGGGCTGTCTATGCTTTTCCACCTCTTTCTGCAAAGAAAAAAGAAAAGCATAAAATAGACGATACTTACCGGGTGATCCAGAGACCGATTTTCGCGAAAGTCTCACGGCTATGATCGAAAACGGCATGAAACCCAACAACTTATCGAAGTCTGGCCCTCGAAAGATCCCCTTAACGAGCCGCTCATAAGCCCTGCGGACGGGAGACCAGAACTGGAGAAGCGATGGGCAGACATGGAAAGGTCCCATGCTGAGGACATCTTCCGTGAGGACAGTCAAACGGTCCAGGATATCCTTCAGCTCGCTGTCGTCGTATTCGAACTGCTTCCCTGGTGTCGTGGAGTAGGTAGGGACTTTTCACATGTTCTGTGCAAATAATCTTTTTGTGCAGTGCTTAAAGATTTCGTTCGCTGGGGTACCCCATCACCAGGAAATTTGTGAAATCCTCTTATAGTTACCTAGAGCCAATTCTTTAGGCTTTCTACAGGTACTTTACGAGACCTAGAGGAAGACATAGGCCTACAAGTTTCTCCGAGCTTAATTGTAATACTGTAAACCGATGCATCTTTCCGTTATAAATCCCATTGCTTTCCTACATACAATATTTTCCATCTCAATATCGTGACATTTTCTCTACATCTTCCAAGGGCATTAAACCAGTTTTACTCGCTATCAATCGAAATAGGCGAACCCGAACGTTCTGACCTGCGGTCAGCTTCCAAATCATGTTGATTATGGCCACGTTGATCGGATGTTGAAGATCTTGGGGGTTGTCCTTATTCCGTTTGATGATTTCGCAAATCTTGAGGACTTCCTGAAGAATCATGGCGTTCAATTGCGGCGCCTTCGCGATCCCAAATTCCCTGAGTACCTTCATCGTGAATCGCCGATTCTCGTGCCATAGTTTTCCGCTTGTTGCCAGGAGCCCTGCGTCAGATGCCTTGATGAAGCTTCCTCATGGTTCCTTCATTTGCATAAATTTGCTAGAATCGCGAGCCGCTTGCGATATGGGTGCGTTCACTCTTTAGGCGATACAAAGTTAGCCTACTCGCAACTTTACACCAACTGCATACTTATTCTTGAGAAGTCAGCCTCATACCGCCATCTAGCGCACAAAAATTGTGATTCTTAAGGTAAGCTCATGGAATGTTTAGGCATTCTAGCTTCCATGAGTCAATCGACTTGGTATGTCCATTGGCAAAAAAAACTTCGAATGTTTTCTCAGACAATATAGGCTGGTGTTGGGACGAATACGATAGTTTTTCTAACAGCGGCACCCCGGAGATATCGCTCGAGTTTCCTCATGTTAGGGAACATCCGAAAAGCATGGCATTGACGATGTTTAAGTGTCGTCGAACTGACACGGTTGAAAAGAACCTCTCGTACGCTCGTCCTAACCCAAGAGAAGAGCATGGTATGTCAGCATTATGAAGGAAAAATTCAGCTGCACTTCTCAGGCTTGCCATTATAAAGCATGAACTGAACCGAAATGATGGAAAAACGAAAAATAAGTCCTTGGCCTGACCGTTACTGCCACTGGCGAATTGTCTGAACATGACGAGGTCGCATCTGTCGTTGAGGTTGGGTTTGGAGAATGCATCCCGTATGATGCTTCCTTCGCCGAGGATCACCAGGTCTTTCCCGGCCAGATACATGTAGAACACGTCGCCGTATTTCTTCTTCATGTGATGGAATTTCTCGTAGAAGCAGGTGCCGAGGAGGAAAGGCGCATAACCAAGGAAAGGGACGCCCCAGGGTCCTACGAAGTAAAAATCCATTCACATTCCACAAACAAGACGGCTTCGAAAGAGGCAGACTCGATGGGACAGAGGTCGATTAACCTCAAAGAGGAAGACGTGAATGTTTCTATGTTAGATTACATAATCTAATTGAGAAATTAGATTTTTTATAGTCGAAGATTGGAAAAAGATGGCATCTTGTTCAAGTAGGTGACAAAATGAGGGTCTCCTTTAATGAATGGAGACCCACTGCTGGACTGGGCTTGCCCATCTTGTTTTTAAAGCAGTTGAAAGTATCGGGAACTGAGATATGGTACGTCAAATCCTTTCGTACGTTTAAGATTCACATTTTCATGTTAACTAATGCTAATGAAAATTTCCCCCCTTCCTCCATTTCTTTGGCACGAATGAGGACAGATTCTTTCAAGTCCTCCAAATAGAAGCGTTGTCTTTTTAGAAAGATGCGGCCCTTTCGGGAGTCTTTTTTTCTTTTTTTTTTCGGGAGTTTCTTTTCCTTAATTTCCTTCCTCCCTGCTTAATTTTCGATGCTTTTTCAAGCAAATTGCGATGCTCTGCCACGTCTCTGATAAAAGACGAACGCGTTGAAATTACTCTTTTGTTTGGGCCAAAGGGGAAAAAACCTAGAGGGAAGTGTTCTCAGTTTATTGCAATATGGCACAACCTCTATATTATTTATTATATTTGAATAGGGTAAAAGACCCAGTGATGGGCCTGTTAAGGGCGAGTACTCAGTGATGGGCCACGCCGCAGGAAAATTCCAAAAACTAGGCATTTGTTCCATGACCACCTCTGAAGTGTGTATGTGCTTGAAGGCTGCTAGCCTATGTCTCAACAGGGGTAGGCGTACTATGGAAGCTTAGCTATTGGAATTTTTATGTGCTGTGGCCCATCATTGGGGACCGGTCCATCACTGGGTCTTTTACCCTATATCAATATAAATACCATTATGACTGTTTTCTCTAATAGATATTGGAAATAATGGAGCCCATTCGTGCCTCGCCAATTTTTCCCAGTAGAAACTCCAACTCGTACATAAAGTTACATATTCAGAAAAGATCCCCATATGAATGAGTTATCTCTCGTCTGAGAGAGGGAAAAATATTTAGTCTGAATGGTCTATCTTGCAATGATCTGGGTTATATAGTTCGTCCAGGCCCAGGAAGGACCACTTTTAATCCACAAAGAAGCTTCAGTAGCTCGTTTGTCATAAACAAGCCCTCAATCCCTTCCTTTACTCTCTTTAAAATGTCACTCATTCCCACACCAAATCACTCAAAATGCGACTTCTCACAAAACGCTGGGCTTCCAAGTCTGCCTTTGTGACTCGTTTTATGACTCGCTTCAGTCTCATGCTGGGTTGTGACAGACTTTGACAGGTTTTTTTTTTTTTTTAAAAAAAAAGGACATCCTATTAAGGGTTCATACCACCTGGTCCTTTCTGGGACTGGACGGGCTATAGAACAGCTACTGGGGATCGCTAATGAGCCACACGGTTTGCAGCGCTGAAACAATAACTCTGTAAATGCTCTAAATGTACGAAGTAAATGCTTGAGGGCCAGATGGCTTTCATTCCCTTTCCTCATTTCGAAGCAGAGCCCATATTCAATATTTAAACATATGTACTAGCGGCCTGCGGCCCCTACGCTGGCTGTCTAATGAGCGGAAATTTTAAAATGTTTACATAAAGATATGAAGCAGTTCGCCGAGTTCAAATCGCCAATGTCTTCGGAATAGTTAAACGCTCTCACAATTCCCGATTCATCTCCTCTTTCCCAAGGTCTCCACAACGGCATGATACTCAAATCTAGGGGAGCACTTGTTATAATAGCTGAGCAACTCGTACTGACGACGAAGACAGGAGAGAACCAGCAACTGAGCTGCTGGTATTTCCTCTCCCTATATTTGATATCCCTTCTCTTCCCCGAGGGAAGTACTAAGTGTCCTTCAACCTCCCCCAGTCAAATATCTCTTTTCCCGGTCACCCTCTTGTCGGGAATCCAAGCCAAAGGTCTATTGCCCTCATTACTCATCTTATTGTTCTCAGAAACTGTTTTTTTTTTCCCCGATACATGGATGTATAGCTCATTTAATAGAAAATTTTTAAAGAATTTATCCATGATATGGCTGACTTTCACAATCTAAGTGCATCAAAAGTTATAATAGGGTTTCTGAGATGCCCCGTTTTGCTGAATTTGGCGGCAGCAATGTATCATAATTCCTCATAAAATCACTTTTACAAAATTCATAGTTCACAAATGATTCAAAATTTGTTCGCCACATTACATTCCCACATATCCCCCCATTCTTACCAGCACCTTTCTGCAAACGGCTCCGATATTCGAGGACAGACTTCTGTCGCTCCTCGGTGATGGACTTTCCTTCCTGATAACAACAGACGCACAGCGTCCGTTCTTCGACAGAGTACCGCCATGATAGCAGAGTTCACAAGACAAAGACACCAAAAGTTTATAGCAAGAAAAACGGAGATTTTAGGCCAACAATTCGGTAAACGGTACCACAAGGTCCCACGGAGACGCAGGTCGCGATTCGAATAAGCGCGAAAAAGGCACTTCGGATAATCCACCATAACTTTTGACACACTGAGAGTTTGAAAGTCAGCCATAGCACAGATAAATTCTTTAAATATTACCTATCGAAAGAGCTGTAGCTCATGGTTTTGAGTTGAACAAGAGCTGAGATATTCAAATTTAATAAATTAATCTTAAATGGAATAGCCAGTACATTTCTTCATGAATTTCTTAGATTTTTACATGGATACAAACTCAGTCAGCAATTTATCCCCTGGCCAAGTGTGTTTATCTCAGCACTGTCAGATGTTCCAAGCTTGGCCCACATTCACGAGCCACACATGTACACGTGCGCCATAGGTATAATATCCATAGGGTGTAACCTAATTGTCCGCGTTTTCTATGGCACCCAGTCTAATACATCTGTGGGCCAAGTGTGACTCGTGTGTATGGCAAGTCCGCGACAAGCAGAGCCATTATAACAGTGATGAGCAACCTTTTTTGCCTGCGGGCCGCAAGCGAACCTTTCAGCTTCCCGGCGGGCCGCAAGTATTTTTTTGAAATAGTGAATTACAGGCTTCATGCCTGCTGAGTACCAACACCAACATAATCGAAAGCGTGGATTAGTAAACCAGGTGCTAAGATAGCAAATTGTTTTATTTGAATGCCCACGAAGATCATGAATATCATGTTTAATGCGACACTTGGCACTCTTTTTCTTTCACAAGTTTTTCTGCGTCTGACTCAATGCGAGACGTTGCGATGCGCAGGGAACTTTTCACGCGTTCATCACCCAGCCGATTTCTATGCTTGCTCTTCAGCAAATTCATTTTTGAAAAGAATTGTTGACATATATAGGTGCTGCCGAACAAGCTTGCCATCTTCAAAGCATGGCGTGATAGTTCCGGAAAACTCCTTGCTGGCAAGTAGAGCTTATAAAAGTCAAGAAGCGGTACATCACGGAATTTTGCTTTCAGTTCAGCACTGCACTGAAGATCAATAAGCTCCATTTGAAGCTCTGGAGGTGCAGTGTCAGCACTGACATCGAAAGGAATGGAAAAGATATTGAGGGCATCCTCACATCTGAAATCTTGAAAACGGGACTGAAATTCATCTTTCAGGCGCTAAATCTCTTCAGCATATTTCACAGAAGCATCTGGTTTCTCCTTCCTCAATGTTTCAAAATGCACAAGGTTATTGGAGCGAAGCTGTGATTCCCACAGGGACAAATTGTTTCAAACGCCTTGATTTGGTCAAACATTGCGTGGATGAGCTGATCCTTTCCTTGGAGCCACATGTTGAGTTCATTGAGGTGCTGGGTAATGTCGATCAAAAAAGAAAAATCGCACATCCAGTCATGATCACCAAATCCTTCACTGGCTTCCACTTCATATCTAAAAAGAGCTCAATGTCTTCCTTCAAATCATAAACTCGCTTGAGCATTTTGCCACGGCTTAGCCATCGCACTTCAGTATAATAAAGCACGTCTCCATAATCAGACTCCAAATCATTAAGTAGCTCTTTGAATTGGCGATGACTTAGATCTGATGAAATTAATCAGCTTCACAATAACTGCAACAACATTTGCCATCCTCAAAGATTTTGCACACAAATGCTCCTGATGCAACAAACAATGACATGCAATCAAATCATGACCAGTCGGAGCCTTAGCTTCTTGGGATATGAGAGTTGTCAAGCTGCTGTTCTTGCCAACCATTGATGGAGCTCCATCGGTTGCAATCTCCCTCAATATTTCCATTGACAGTCCCAATCGCTCCAGCACTTTCTTCAGTCTTCATACAAATCTGCACTAGTTGTTGGGCCCATCATTGCCACCATACTTGCCAGCTCCTCTGTTATGTTAAATTCGGCATCAATGCCTCGAACGAACACAACCAGTTGAGCTGCATCAGACACATCAGTGCTCTCATCCAGTGCCAGAGAAAACCACTTAAAAGTTGCAGCCCTGCATTTCAGGGTATCTTCAATGTTCTCTGACATATCATCCACCCTCCTGCCCACAGTAAACCTTGACAGGCTTATTTTTGAAATAATAGCCTTCTTCTCGGGAAATGCAACATCAGCCACGGCTAGCAGGCAAATATACAAATACTTCACCGTCTCGCCATCACTAAATGCCTTCATGCGTTTGGTCAAGATTTTGGAGATCAAGTAGCTAGCATGTACCGAAATGTCTACCTCAGAAGTAGCTTTCTTGAAAAGATTTTTTTGGCTTGCCAGACGTTTTTCAAATTCGTGCACCTTGTCTTTCCGCATCTGGCCCTGGAGAGTGTCGTATCTTGAGGCATGCTTTGCTTCATAATGTCTTTTAACATTATATTCTTTAAGAACAGCCACAGATTCATTGCAAATTAGGCATACTGCCGCTCCTTTAACGCTGGCGAAGAAATACTCTGTGGTCCACCTATCGTTGAAATTGCGGCATTCATCTCCAACTTTGCGCCTTTTTTTCTGAAGCCATGCCTGAGGTTTAGGACCTGCTACTCTTAAAAATAGCACAGAATAAAAAAGAGGAAACCGATAGATGAAAACCTTCCTAAGTATACACACGAAATTATCTATTCACTCTATATATCCGTCCCTACCTTAGCTGTGAAGGGGGGAAATTTTTTCATAAGTCACAAAATACCAAGCAAGCCACTTCCTCAAAGAGCAGTGATACACTGACCGAGAAGAGTGAAGGGATATTTGCAGCTGCGGCGGAAATATAGCTTTTATGTTTTATTTCTTGCTTCCGTTTCTCCTGCAGTGGGCAACTAAATCCTTGAGTGCACGTGCACCGGATGGCAAATGATAAGAAGAAAAAAAATTAAAATTCAGTCGGCAAAGCCCCGCGGCCCGCACATCAGGACCTCGCGGGCCGCGGGTTGCTCATCACTGGTTTACACCAAAGACATTTTGCTCTGGACATAACCTCATCTCCGTACACTTGTTTCAACATTTCGAAGACTTCAGTTGGTTTTTTCCCGAGTTTGATCATAAATTTCACATTGCTAATTTTTTCATAATATTTTCACCCATTTTTTGACGAGTTTTTTGACGATTAACACTACTTTAGGTAAAGTGGTACTGCTCTGCAATCACTAGAAGTATCACGATAAGTTTGTTACTGCAAAGACTTAAGACATGCACTGACAGGTTATAGCAATCGCCAGTAACCCAGTGTTGCCACACGCATTACAGTGTTGCCAGTCTCGTTATTTTATTGTCAGGCCTCTTATTAGCAAATCCTCGCGCAGGTGAACTTTAGAGATAGAATATAAGTGAGATGAAGATAATAATAATAATAAAAGAATGGTGGCAAATCCGCTCAAACGGTGAGAAAGCATAGCAAGCAAAGTGCAAGAGGAAGCAGTCAGTTTCCCTGTGGCTGCAAAAATACTACCGTTTCAATCCTGAAACGCCCAAATCTTCATCGCACTCGATCGCCTTTTTTTGCAGCGTACAAAAAATATATACATATTTTTTGGTCATATTTTTTTTAAAAAGAAACCAACTCTGCCAAGTTGGTTTCTTTTTAACCTGAGGAAATGAGAGTGTGGAGGTTTTCAGATTTTCGTTCAGTTTACACCGTTCTACCTAGAAAACGGCTTCAGCTTTCTTTGAGTTAATTGCGATTTTCTGAAGTTGGATCCTAAGGTGATTTTGAGGTAGTGTATAGGAATCAAACTAAAAAAATTATTATTTTTTTTCATTTGGGCAAAGAAAAAGTCGCATGTCGCCTTAGAAAAACCTTGAATTGTTGACCAAATTAGCTGAGCCAACCAGAGTTGACTTTTTTCCCTACAAACTTGCCAGTCTCATTTCCTTGGCAATTGCATTTCCCGTTGCAATTTCATGCTGGAAAGAAATTCACGAGCAATGGAGATCAATTTTGGAAAAAATAAAATAAAATGGACACCTTCACCAGTTCAAAGGCATACCTCGCCTCACTCCGTCCCCACGTGAGTCTGAGAAGGCCATCAAGGAGGAGCAGAATACCCAAGAATCTTATTTTTCTCATCGGAACCATCATACCATTCGAGACTTCCTCTCCAACATTTTCCAGGAGAAAACAGAAATTAAGGGAAAGGAGAGTTTTGACCTTTTCACCTTTCCTTCCTCCTCCTTCATCAGCGTCGTGAAATTCCGATATTTTATGACTGTAAGGGATACGAACCAGGGGTCAATTTTTTAACTCTGTATTTTGGCACATACATAACAGAAGTCAACGTAACTTTTGTCTACTTTACAATGTCAAGGCTGGAGAGATATGAATGAATACTGGTTCAAATGGATCATCATCGTAAGTATGATATTATGTAGCACCCTTGGCGTCGTGTTCATTCCTGTTTTCCTCTCTGGAAGTTTTTCCTTCTTTGGAATTCAAGATCAGGCAGCTTTTTCCTTGCCTTATAACATTTTCGCTTAATTATTCTTCGGAAAACAATGAGTTCTAGCAAACCACACGATGCAAAAGCCAGTTCGGAGTCACCCAGCGCCAGATCAGCGTTATTTCTCAAAACGCCATGATTGGCCATGAAGCATTCCTTGTTCTTCAAGTTAAAACTCCTCGGAAACGATATACGCCAGATACTCGTTGATTTGGACTGTTATACAAAAAGTTTACAGCAGGAACTTTCAACTCCTGGTATTGCCAGTTGCACATAAATATCAGGTCATCCCATAAGTAATGCGGTTTTTTCGCATTGCCAAACTTGGGTCTTGTTTATACGTGTATCTCTGTACATCTCATGGAATATTTCTGTGTTAACTTGTGTAGACGTTAGTCTTCAGTCTACGTGTAAGTTTTAACGAGTTAATAGCGCTCCGTTTTTCTTAGACGTTAAAAATAAGATGGAGGTGTCAGGGGAACACATTCGGCATTATGAATTTAAGAAAGGGAATAACGCGACTGCAGCCAGGAAAAACATTCAATATGTTTTTGGTGAGGAAGCTCTAAATGCGAGGAAATGCCAACGGTGGTTCCAGAAATTCAGATCTGGTGACTAGAGCTTAGCCAATGAAGCGCGTTAAGGCCGACCTGTTGAGTTCGATGATGACCTGCTGATAGCTACACTTGAAGAAGATGCTGCTGTAACAGTTGAAGACCCCAGAAACTCAATTCGACCCATTTCTCCGTTCATTGCCGCTGGGAAACATCCGGACAGGAAACGACGGGAAACAACAGCTGGGAAAAGTGTCAAAACTTGGAAAGTGGGTTCCACATGTGTTGTCACCATACAATCTTAGGGGTCGGGCAAACATATGCGCTTCACAGCATTCTCGTGAATTTCAAGCACCGTTTTTGAATAAACTCATTAGCAGGATATTTTTCAACTGTGGTTATCAGCAGGTCATCATCGAACTCAGCAGGTCGGCCTGAACGCGCTTCATCGGCTAAGCTGTAGTCACCAGATCTGAATTTCTGGAACCACCGTTGGCATTTCCTCGCATTTAGAGCTTCCTCGCCAAAAACATCTTGCATGTTTTTCGTGGCTGCAGTCGCGTTATTCCCTTTCTTAAATTCATAATGCATTATATGCCGAATGGGTTCCTCTGACACCTCCATCTTGTTTTTAAAGTCTAAGAAAAACTGAGCGCTGTTAACTCGTTAAAACCTACACGTAGACTTAAGACTAACGTCCACACAAGTTAACACAGAAATATTCCATGAGATGTACAGAGATACACGTATAAACAAGACACAAGTTTGGCAATGCGAAAAAACCGCATTACTTATGGGATGACCTGATATATTATATGTTTCGCACGTGGGGCAATGAGCATCTTACCACAATTCTCTAAATCGATAGTCCTCTTCCAACAGTATTCATGGAATCGTCCTATTTCGATCCCGATCGTCTTCGAACCTGTCCCTGCCGATCGGAAACAAAGCAGTACGTCGCCGAGACCAATGCTTTTTCAATGCTCCTCGTGTCGACACGCCCTCGTGCCCACTCCAGTCTATTCTTTTGCTGATATCTGGAAGACCTTGTCTTTAGGAGGTGCAGGGCATCCAGGAAATAATTCTCGACGGCGACGAAGATGAATGTAGGCTTTAGTGGACACGGAGGCATGTCGACTGGCGCGAGGAGCAGCGAAAAAGCGTTGGTCTCGGCGACGAACCGTTGTACTGGTTTGTTTCTGGTCGGAAGGGACAGGTTTCAAGACGATTTCATGAATATTGTTGGACGAGGACTATCGATTTAGAGAGTTGTGGTAAGATGGTATGAGAAATGATCAGCGGTCAAAGCATCAGTAACGTCGTCTGGTGCAAGGAGATGTGAAAACGAAATAATATTTACCTGCAGATCCATTTGGTCACATTTTTTCCCAAGCAGCGACTCCTCCCCGAAGCTGCAGACGCCACCATTCACCACAATCTCGCACACACGCCAGGCGATCCGGAGCCAACCTGGTTGTAATCGATGCCCAACCGTAAATATATAAATCCAATTGGGCATGTCTAAGTTGTTTAGGAATATGGAATTTTGCGGGCAGAAACTTTTTTTGGCCGGCTGTGCACTTGCCGCCAAGTAAGTTTATTGCAATTAAATGATAGAAAATGTCAACAGCAACTAGATGAAAAGTGCCAAGTAGGCCAAGTAACATTAATTCACTTGCTTGACAAGTGAATTAATGTTACTGGTATTTTACTTAAACAACCCGTGTTTTCATTAATATGTTAACATTTGCCCTCAGGGGCAAAATCAGCCAAGTTACATAAAGTAACTTTGTTGCCTTGCTCATGACAAGCGAATTCACACATCATAAAACTGACTTCATTGCATAAAACAAAATAGAATTCCAAGTCCAGAAATATGCCATTCATTGGGCTTCACCTGATCAAAATTTTGATCCCTGGTCCCTGTTTTGAAGGACTGCATCCCGCAGCTTGAGCAGATAGTTGAGGCTGCACAGGATCGTTTCGCGTGCCGGTAAGTATCGACAGACCTTGCCTCTCCTGTGTCGATGGGATGAGAAATTTTCAAAAATCTTGCACTTGAACACCTCGCCGGGCCGGGTGCAGCTGGGTAGTAAGTAGGTCCTCCATGCAATGCCTCTCATCTGACCACGCATCCCCAACTTATTTTTCCTTCCTCCTCTCTCAACTTCAGCTCGATGGAATCCTCATGTCCTTCCTCGACATTTCACGCGTCCAAGCATTTTTCCCTCCACTAGTGGGTTGGGTGTCAATCCACGACGTCCCGTGCTGCCTCTCGTCAAGCCCCATGTTTCTGCATTCCGATCTACGTTCACGGCTGCTGGCACCAGCCCCGTGCAGAAGGCACGTCCTGCTTCAAAACCGGCAATGCAAGTGCAGGCGCTGGTGTGTGCGTTTGCCACACAAGCGACTGCAACGATTGGAAAGTGACCAAACCGTAAGTCCTCTCATCCACACGACCTACTGCATGCAGTTCGTCGGTGCTTGTTGCAATCATCAGGCTGCGAGGAGGAAAGGACAAGTACCGTCATATGGAAAGACTTCCCGTTATCACTAATATCGTATGGATTACGATGGACTCGTTGAATTCATGAAGACTATTGCCATACCCTCCACCCACTTACATCTCTGATCGCCTTTCCTGGCCAAAATGTTTTTTCCACGTACAGAATTTTAGCCGAGAAAAATAACTTAGATGCTAACGTTCCTAATCTTTCTTAGCATTTATTTTATCGAGAAACATAGCTTACATACGCGCCTCGTATTGATCTTTCTGTTTCCACTCCTCTGTCGCGACCTCTCAATGACTTCTCGCCTCCTAACCATACTTTACCACAAATAGACAAGAGGATGAAAATGTCCGGAGAAAGGTTTACAGGTAACACTTCACTCAAACGTTAGATGAAACCCTCGGCGTCGTTTCTCAGCGTCACCCCTTCGCGCGTTGCTCTTCTAGCCGTACAATCTCGTATGTATTATACGTAGCCGTATAATTATTATATAATGTATAATCTCGTACATTCTAGTTTAAAGTGGACATTTCCTTCCCGGCCATGCGAAGGAAAACAGGGTGTCGAAGTAGGAAAACGGCATTGTCCCAAGGGGGTAAGTACCTTCCTTTTCCCTCGCATTTTCGAATAAACACTCACAGCACACTATAGATTTTCAGGCAACATTGTTGCATTTGGGAAAGGAAAGGTTGAGGCAGTTTACCTGAACATCAGTGGCATCACTTTTTTTCGCCTGGAATTAATTCTTTGCATCTCGTCTTTTGAGCAATTGTAATCGTCTCACGATTACAATTGCTCAAAAATAGGCTAGCCGATCCCGTACAGTCCGTGCACCGATGAGAATGAGATTTTACATGTGAACTAGGGAAATAAGATGGGGTCTGCAAATCCCAGCCCATCTTTCCTTTTACGCTTTTCATGTTTGGGCCAAGGGGAAAATCAAGAAAAATGCTTATTTCCCCTTACAATGCCCTACGCCTTGGCTAGGGAAAACTTGCGGAAAAGTAACATCAAACTGGGCTTTATCGTAAAGGAAAACCACACAAGTCACTGCATCGTCGTCTCACTGATGCCATCCCTTCACCTCTAAACCACTCAAGTTCAACATCTCAAAGACTTATTTCCACTACGATAGGGATTGGAAGGTCTGGTATAAGTGAAAACCTCGAAATTGGTTTTCCATACTGCTAAATTGACCCATGCGATATTGCATGTGTCTTATTGTTCCCAACTAGCTTCATCACCCCATGTTGTCTGTCTCGCATGCTCAGCCCAGTAGTTCAGATAGCCTCTAGAGAAGCTATCTTCACCACGACATGGAAACCGAATGGCACCGCCTATAATCACATCGCCGCCATACCGAGACCCATTTCTAAATAATAAAACTTGTCAACTACTCTTCCTATCTCCATCCACGGTGATGCTCACTGCCTGGGGAAAACTGAACCCTTCCTCACAAGTCACGAGTGCATTTAATCCAGACTCATAGTCAAACGTCATTTGTGGGTTCGACTCGCTCCTTACATGTGCCCTTGGTTCATGCGTGTTGGTGTGCCTGAGTACTCAATGCCTTCACCATGTCTTGCGAGGCTGAGGTGTGGCGATGTTGCAGACAGACATCGTCGCCAAACCCAAAGCGACCCATTGCGTTTGGAGAAACATCTCCAAACACATGAGCTCTAGCTTGACGTAATCACAAACTCAATCTCCTCACAGGGTTGATAAGGGAAATTTGGGACTGAAGCAGCCACCCCCAGCTGGTATCAATTGAATTACTGCAGTGTTGAGCCACAGTATACCTACCAAGAAAATTAACGCATAGGATTCCAAGAGTATCACGAGGTAGTCACCATGCCATAAATGCTTGGTTTTCTCCTCTAAAAAAAAAAAAGAAGCGTAACAAGGCAAATGGAATGTATGTATTTCCACATATGATGACTATGAGGGAATAAGTTAACAGGGAGCACTAATGTAGCACATGACTCTCTTCTAGTGGCTAATGGAATACATGCAAGCACTCTCTCTCTCTCTTTCTATGCAACTTTTTCTTTATGCACGTGCAACGGCAGGGACAGCGCCGGGTGCAGTGCCAGGAGGGCTCCCAACCTCTCTCTCCAGCTGCCGGCCCAGGTACTCCCTATTAAAAATATGGGAAGGAACCACAAGAGTCATTAAATCCCCTCTGTGCCATCACTTAATAGGTTGAATGAAGCAGAGCTAATAAACCATCCACTTGCAAGGAGAATATCAAAACGGTCATTCTTAACAGAAATGTACAATGTCCATGCTTGACCATTCAGCAGCTGGCATCCAAGGAGGGAAGATTTTAAATAGCAATAAAATTAATCATCCATGAAGTCTGAGCTTCTCCAACTAAGGTTTGTGAATTTGCAGTCTGCAGGTTGTTGAGTGTGTACTTAGAAGACTGTGTCCCTCATAGACAGCATCCAGAATTGGCAGTTGTAGTAACTCTTGAGTGCACATTCACAGGTGCCATGCAGCACCAACAATTTTGCAGGCTTTTAAGTTTAAAATGTGCTATTCATCATCAGTGGTACACATCAGCTATTCAGCTCAGCTCACTCCCAAAAGGGCTATGTTCTAATATAGTCAATAAATTTCCAGAAGTAAAGCACCTCCTGATGGAAATGTCTGTTTCTTGTCTAAACCACAAGAATTGTGAAAGAGCACCAAAAAAAAAACTTGAAAAATATTCATGTAGCACCCTAATACATCATCTTGCTGCTCTTACTAATTTCACAATAATTAGAGCCTTGTAAATATGCGACCCCTACAAAAGTAGAAATTTCATACTAAGGAATTATTGCATCAGCCTAAAAAATGCTGAGCAAATATTAAGGTTTCACTGATCATCACATTAAAAAAGCACTAGTACCTCCATATCAACTCAATCTGGCAAGGGCTAATATGGCAAATATCTTGGCTGATATAGCTATGAAATACTCTAAATAAATTGTTCCTCCTTTTCTCTGGAATAAAAGGAAGAATAGGGAGGGAGATCAGTCATACAGATGGATGGATGTGATGGAAGGGAACAGCAGAGAGACTAGGGGGATTCAGGAGGGGAATCAGGAAAGAGGCTCACGAACACAGGACATCCTCCACTCCAAAAAACACATCAATGGAGGAATAATGACAACCTCCCCATTCTCCTTTTTCTTTTTTATTTATTCATTCCTCCAGATAGCTTATGAGAGTGGGACTCACCAGTTGTGGACCATCAGTTTCTGAACAGCAAGGAGAGCTTCATAACGAACATTGGGGTCAGTATGAGTCAGGTGAGTCATCACCAGTGTTTTCCCTCCCAACTGCTCCAGCACACTGTCAAAGAAAAAACTCATTCATGCATTCCATCCAAATGATCTGCAACAATGGAGACTGCTGCAAGGAAAGATATGTAACAGGTGGATAGCACAGGCTCCCCACCAGATATTTGACAGTACTGGTAAGACAGAGATGCATTTCATACATATTTTTTAATTATGGGACGAGTCTGCAATGCTTTTCAAAAGCAAGTTCTGAACCTAGTCATTTCTTAATTTTGTTAAAAAGCATCCTTTCTCTATTCTTCTAAAAAGGAATCTGACACACTTGTGATAGTACCTTTTCCAGGAGACAAAAAAATAGCATAATAAGAGATGGCAGGATTCTCAATAAGGAACTCACTGTTTCCCACGGGGATAATGTCGAACATATTCCCCAATGTCATGATTGGCCACACAGAGAACAAGTGGATCTTTACTTGTCTCAAGGAGGTGGATCAAGATCTTCAGAAGCTCATAGTTCTTGTCATTCAGTCGGCCAGCATTCTCACGCCAGAAACGGTCCGACCGGTGTACTGGACTCCATTCAAGTCGACCTGACTTCACCTCACTTGAATACTCATCAAATGAGCTGTTTGCACAGATTCAAGTGTTATCACTCCATTCAAAAAATTCATCCAAAACCTAAAGAATGGGAGTTTTCACTGGCAGTCACCTGAGATCCTGCACGGAAGCCTGTAGCTTGGCAATGACGAACTCTATGTCCTGCTTGAGTTCCTCATCTTCAAATGAGCGCTGTTGGAGGAGTTCCACGTGCTTCAGTACTTTGCATTGCACCATCGCCAAACAATTCTCCCTTTTTACACTATCTTCTTCAGGTTTCTCCAGCAAATTCTACAATAACAACATCAAAGGTGAAATGGGATTTATACAGCAAGAAGGAAGAACATAAAATTAAGGCTATCTGAAAGTAATATAAATACAACAAGGATAAAAGAAATGAAATTACATAAATGATGAAAGGAAATGACAAAGTATAATAGGAAGGTAATATTTTAGATGTGAAAGTAAAATTAGAATGCATCAATCAGGCACCTCACCCTGAGTACAGCCAGAAGCATACGTGTGACCTTCTCCTTAACGGACTCACTCAAAATGTCACCAAGAATTGGAATTACATTGAACCTGAGGAAAGAAAATGCAGAATGATTACATCCAATCATCCACACAAACCCAGTGTGCGGAAACACAATAATAATGAGGCATCAACCAGGCAACCAGGAATTTCTTATAGTGGGGGAGCACTGAAAGGATCTGAAGCCTTTAGGATTTCTTGAGTGATTAATTAAATTTTTTTTTTACTTCATAACTCTACTTTTTCACCTGATTTTCTTTTTCAGTGATACATCACTAAACATGAGAGAGTAAAAAAGACCCACTTATTCATCTTCTCAGCAAGCATGGGATTGAAGGTGAGGACCCAGAGACAGAAGGTGAGCTGGTACTGGATCTGGAAGTTCACTTTCCCGCTAAGCACAGTCACCAATGTACTGATTCCATCCACACCCACAAAAGCGAAGCGGTACTCATCAATGCGCAGGAGCATTTGCAGGCACCTTGCTACTGCCTGCATGTACTCGTTTCCCTGAAGAATTACTCAATAATTCAAACCTTTAGGATATTCTAAATTATAGGCATATGCTTCAACTTAGGGGAGTTGGGAATGATGGTTAAAAGTGATTCAGGCAAAAGACCCTGTAGCATATCTCATTTCATTCACTTGAATATTAATTTCAATCACTAACCCTCAGTTTAATTAGTTTTATTTCTGTTCCTTTTATTATTCACCTTTCAATTTCATATCATGCCTTTTTTCATTAGCTGCCTTTTTAGGAGAGTCCAGCATTAGGCAAGTACACCAATGAGAAAACTTCTTATGTCAATTATAGCATGTACACAGTGATTTTTGTCAGTTGGATCTTTCTTGGGATTCTGAAATCTCATTGAATTATGTACCTGTGATAAACACACATTCTTAAGGAGGCCCATTCACATTGCATCCAAAAGCCTTTGGCATCAAAAAGAATCTAGCAGAAATTTACATTCTTTTCATGCTGACTGAAAAAAAACTTCTCTCATCCTTTCCTGAAATGAGGTATTTTCTTCAAACTCAGATGACTTGTAAAGTTGCATATTCCTATAGTAAGGAGTAAGAAATTCCCACATATAAATCCTAGAGAACAATGGACTACATGACAGAAAATTTAAAATAAAACATGGTAGGTCTTCTCACTCCTTCCCTAATTGGTAAGTTCATGATAAGTTGTACAATGGAGGTAGTGGCAAAAAATGAAAGAAGACTAACAGGGGATCTCATCTGATCCTTGAGCCAGGTGAGATAGAAGTGAAGGTCTGATCCATCCATGAGCTCCTTGCCCCAACAGGCCATCTTGGCAATGATGCGGGATGTCATATTCATGATGAACCCATCGGGACGATTCAAGAGGTTCAAAAATGGGCTCCACACACTCTCCTTCTTCTTTTTTGAATACTCCTTGAAGATCTCCACCCGAGATTTGTCCTCCTGTTTCAGAGTAATGGGAAAACATCTGTTTTAAAGAGATCTCACAAGTACAAAATTCATCATTGAAAAAAAATTATGTGAAAAGTCAATATGATTAACATAGATTTGGACAGACAATGAGTATTCCTTAACCCTTAGAGGAGGAACCATGCTGCCTTGGCTGACCTGGAAGAGGTCATCAATCATGACCAGGAGATACTGGAGTGTCTGATCCTTTGAAATGTGTCCAAGGAGATTGAAGAATGTCTTGGCACACTGAGCACGATTATCCTGCAGGAATAATCCTCGCTTCTCATCAGTTGTGGTCTCAAGGTTTGTGATAAAGTTGAAATCCTCCTGGCTGATCATCTGAGACCTGGAAGACATGGAGGTCAACATTAAAGTAGAGGTCCACTGGCAAAATTTCCATGACATCTAGTAAGGTCAGGTTTGTCAGGCTAATAGCAACAGACAGGAAATCCACGCACAACTAACTGGGAAGTTCTGTGGAGGCCTAATATATTTATTAAAATGTAAAATATTGGTCCCAACCATCAAAACATTCACAATGGAATGCATCAATATTTTTGCTTAAGATGGCATGAACAATTTTTCTAAAGAGCATCATGCATCTTTTATAATTGATATTAAAGCATAGAAATGAGTAAGATAATGATACTGCATGTCATTGTAGTCTCCAATTGTTAAAAAATTCAAGCACCATAACTTTTGAGAGGAAAAAAAGATGCAGACTTCTTCTGAATGCCCTGTTGTGAGAAGGGCAGGTCAACCTGAAGATTCTTAGGCACCTTTGCTAAGTATTAACATATAAGCCCCTCCAGATCTTCATGAGCTAATGGAAACCCACAATAACTAAACTGAAGCCCTATATTAAGTGTTATATTGACTTTGCATTCAAACTGCTTCTCAATTGGACCTTCCAGGTTTTCAGCAGGAGCCTTTCAAATATCAGTCTGTATGGCATGCCTGTGCAAGGAGAACTGAATGATGCAAGCACTCACTGCAAATAAGAACGCCAGTTGACCCTCTGACTCCGAATGTCAGAGGCTCGTTGCTGCAGCACACTTGTGGCAGTCACAACATCTGAAAGTCAACAGGAAATCCAGATGAAGCTCTGTGAAAATATTACAATACATATGGTCATAGGCTTTGGCATGACAAACCAAGTGTAACCCTGCATTCTAGGCCAATGATGTCCATCCAGAAAAAAATTCCTAATGAAACAATTCATATTGTATCCTCCAATATCCGCGAGCAGCAAGAAAACGCGAATTTTTTATTGCAGTTTTTTTCATCTCTGGAGAATTTTTCACTATACAAAATTAACACATACAATGCGCAAAAAAATCTGATGAGGAGAGCCTCAGTCAGACTCCCCCTATTCCTCGCAAATCCATCAGCAATACTTTTCCCGTTTCAAGGTCACAATCATACTCATCATATTGTGCCTATTTCGCTCGATTTTATCTGGCTACGGAATTTTAGCTTCCCAGGAACATTTTTCTTGCCCGCAGGGTATCGCGAACATAGCAGTTCGGAAGCATGATTGAGTTTAAAATATCGCGAAAATTTTCTGGGTTACGGAAGAAAATGATAAGGGGGACAAAAATCCCCATCATGGGCAGCCACCCACTCTTGAGCTGAAAAATTGCATAGTGAAATCGGTAAGTCTAAATGTGAAGTCATAAATTTATCATTACACATTCTCCCTTTCTTTACTAGGCTACACTATGCAGATTTTAGAACCATTTTGCTTGACTGCTTCGCAAACTATTTTTCAAACCGAGAACAAATTCCCAGATATGAAAGTCTGAAAGGCTCTTATAAAGAAGATAATTCGTACATGGAGTACACAAGAACCTATTATGAGCCATTGCTTTTTCTAGCATAAATCAATGATATAAAATACATAAAGAAATATAAATCTGCATGCTGATGATACACAAGGCTTTCTTATCGCTGAAATCCCATTATAGAAATGAAGACAATCCTGCAAGATATCTTGAATCTTTAAATAACTGTTTATATATCACTCGGTGTCGCTCTTTCGACAGAGAGAAATACACATTACTCGCGAGATTATTCAAAGTATCCAGGAAAAAAAAAAAAAACAAACAAACAAACAAACTGAAACAGGCGACTTGCAAAATATTTTAAGGTTAGTTTGGGCGGACACTCCCAGTTCAACCTGGCATCTACCCATACTCTATATTAGTGATCCTCAGGGGTATCCGGTGGATTTTATCTAACTGGTTTCTGTAAGTCAGATTCTATTGAAAATAAGAGCGTCGAGCCCTTTCACTCGCTCTCCTCCCCGCAGTCTCATTCCTTTATTTTTGGCATTTCCTGTAAAAACGGAAAGCATGAGAAACGATAACTCCTCCTCCTTGCTTTATTTCCGGATTCCTGCCGAGCCACCCGCATCCTTCTCTCCTAGCCCGCCACGAACAATTCAATCACGAGTTCGAGAAAAATTATCCAGTAAATCAACCACAGAGCAAAGGTAACATGCAAGCGTATGACCCTCACACCCGGCATCGCGTCCAACCGATTCAGGTTTCGCGATGAACCTCTGCAGCGAAGCGCCCCGGGCGATACGAGATCCATCTCTTTAATTCTTTTTCCGGTTAGCATTTCTTGTTTGTTTTTTTTTTCTTGCCCTTCCGATCGAGAAGATATGCGTTCTCAAGGACTTTCAGTCTCCAGGGTTTTAGCTAGGCCTTCATAAATGGGTGTAATTCGGAGTTTTCGTTGCCGTTAAAAAGGAAAAAAAAAAGCAGTTCATATCAAATGAGCTTATGCAAAGTTTTTCTCTCTTGGCATATCCTCAACCGGCGAAGACTGACTTAGAACTATTGAGGCCATCTCAATGCAAGCTGTGTCGTAATATGGACTGGCCTGCCGGCCGAGCACGTACACGAGCCCGTATGCGAGTCATCTATGAAGAAAGGAGCAAATAGCACGAATTTGAAACCCTTTCTCTCCCATTCCACACCTCCACGTGCTTTCTCTCGCAAATGACGAACCCTCAATTTTGCTCTCGTCCATCAGTCTATCACTCTCTCATCGGGTTTTCTATCAATGGGCAACGTTGGCAAGTACTCAATCGTTACCTCGAAGTAAGGTTTCTGAGCAATTGCTATTCAAATGTTAATTGCACTTTGAGAAAGAACTTTCTCTGCCTTGAAGCCCGTTAAATCATGACAGATATTGCCTGAATGTCTCATCGCCGATACTTAATGACGCTGACTTATGTCGTGGGTCCTCTTCCTGGTTTTCACAAGGATCGTGAATCGCGCCCGTGACATCATTCCCCATAAAGTTTCCTCAAGCGCATTTTTTTTGCCATCCTCAGATTTGATTAGAAAAACTTACCGGAGGGGGGGGGGGGGGGGTGCCCCCGTCAGAGGTAATTAATTCAACGAGCCGCCCGTTTAAGAAATTTCCAGGCTAGAACACAGATCTCGTTCCCGAAGGATTTCTGCTCCTGTTTCATGGGAAAATTCAGGGGGGAAACAGAACTTCCATATCACGCTGCCCTTCCACCACTTTCTTTCCTTCTGGCCTGACGGAGTCTTTTTTTTTTTCTTCTTGTAATAACCAGATACTCTGACTCAGGAGGTCACGTCTGGGTTCTCAAGGACCCGTTTAGAAAGAGGATATCTTTCCTCTGTCCTTCGATTCAAGTCCTTAGTCGTGGAAAGCGAGACAGTGGCGGCTCGTGATACGAAGGGAAACTTTCACTAAGTTCCGACAGTAGTATAGTTTCCCTTGAACTTCAATTTCACTTCGTGCATTCGAATACTTCACGATCACCGGTCAATTAAGTGAAATTGTGACGCCTAATCTCGACTCGTACCAAACAGTTTCCAACCAGGCATATGCATAGAGGCACTGCTTCAGGCAGAATTAAACACAGGTTGCACCTTACAATAGCGATCAGGGCGAACAAAGAGCATACCAGAGTAATTGATAGGGATAAAATCTTGTTAGCATCCATCATTGGAGTAACATACTTTCAGCAAGCATATCATAAATTTCTTGCTGCTACATCTAGCTTACTAGACCTTCAAAACACTTCAAGAGGAAATGAAGATATTAAAACAAGGCAACAGTAGAAAAAAAGATCTAATGTATTATTTGGCTGTGTAAAATGGTGCTATACTTCTGATGCGAAGGAAAACAAAATTTCCACAACAGCTTTGTGTGACTACAGTGCCTAGGCCAATTTCCCTCAATTACAGAAATGCCAATTAGATTTAACAGATCTCTTCCCAAAGGAGAAGTATTTACTGTAGTATGTCAAATTTGCTTTGTGAATTTCTTAGGACCTTGGACGATGATCAAGATTCTCAAGCTTCAATAAGACTGTCCTATATATATATAGCTTGTCAAAAATGAATGATGAATTAATATGAACTAAATACAATCTAAAAACATGCAATTATATAAATAGACAGTTTACAGGCCTGGATTGAATACATATATTCTGGGACTAGCAATGCGATTGTCTGAAACAAGGCATTAGACCAAGGCAAACCTGCAGTAGGTTCATGCTTACCTCCTCTGTCCATTTCTTCAGGGAATGTAGAAAGGACTGCATTCAATTGCTTTTTCATCTCCATTCTGGAAGGCTGTTCAACTATTGCAGAGAACAATCAGCAGACTCTCTCGTGGACTCTGTCAAGTCTGACCACAACAACAACTTGTAGATCTAGGCTAAAAGGCCTAGCTGCACCCTTCTGCTAGGGATATAGCTGCTCCCTCCTGTAAGAAAGGGAACTCTTTCAATTGCAAGCAGGCAGAACATAACTCTTCTCTACCTGATTGAACACAATACACCTCATGATCAACCTATTGGCTCATGGAGCCACATTAAAATTGTAAACTGCAAGAATGATCCTGGGCTAGGCCAATCAAAAAGAATGGAGGTCACCAATGCACTACCTAAAATATAAGGAATTTTAATAGCAAGGCAGGCAACAAGTATAGTATTTATTATTGTTTACTCCCTACTAAAGTGGGAAGTAAACAATACCACAAGCAATATTTCCCAAGTTAAAAGTTTATGGCCTGGGCCTCCAGCAAGAGTTCATGAGGAAAACAATTTCTAACTGCAACTGCCCTGAGATCTGTAAGTGAAGGAGTCAGGAGAAATGAATTATAGGAAGGGAGATGTCAAGTGTTCTAAAATAATTTTCCTTCATGAATTTAAATTTGCACAATTCCAAAGAAGTCGACAGTTATAGTTAACTTATCACTGTTGCTTCTGTATTTCTAAAACTGTGCTGCCTCAGATAGAGGAAAGGAAGAGTGATGCTGTCACTTTCCTTCGTATGGACTCCAATACTTGAACTGGGAGGAGCTGGAAATATGTCATGTTTAGGTTTTAAAACGATTCTTTTTTTCCCCACAGCAGAACCATATCTCTCAATAAACACGGCTGATAAAAAGAGGCAAACTCATTTTATCAACTGAAGCCAGGTGAGCCTTAAGAAAGGAATGCTTACATGACCATCATCAAAATTTTTGCAAAGTGCGACCACGCGAGGAAAGGCACAGAAGTCTAAGTTAGGAAGCCTTCGCAAACAAATGAAAATCGACTACGTCAATAATAAAAGTTCGGTCGAAATTTCAACTCCGCCAAACGAGCGTAACCTCATGTCTGTACAAGGCCTAATCCGATTCAACCTCCTTCCCGAGCCTTCGAAGGCTGACTGGGCTCTGGAGGGTAGATGCAAAAGGCATTCAGCAATTGCTAAGGGATTGCAGAGCTGGTTATATTGAAAAAATCGGTGAATCTTATACCTTTTTCGTGATAGGGTCACTCACCAAAGTTGCCCACCAAGTGATACGAATCACGTGAGAAACGCAACCACACGGTTGCCGTATTGTATACTTTGGCTAGACATCCCTATAGCTAATAGCAGCATAAAATTCTTGAAACTGATACTTTCCCATGTCAAAATGTTATAATTTTATCCGACTGAATGAAGCTATAACACGCATTTCCTTTTCTTTGGTCAAGAGGGATTGGCTGAAAAGGTTTGCTCCACAGGTCAATTTTCCCTTCATGACATCTATGGTTTAAATGTCAATGGTGCTTACCACAGACCATGCTGTGTTCTTTTGGTGGTGGGTACATTCAGCACAAGAGAAATCATCAGGCCTGCTATAGAGGGGTCGATCGTATTTTGTTAGATGTTCATAGGCCTAACCAATACATGCATACAATCTCAAAGTGCGTGATTTGGGAGATCCTCAACCTCCCAATATTTAGATTACCTTTCCTTAGAATTTCCAATATTTTGATTTACACTCCCGCCCAGGCCTGTGGTGGGCTCAGATTATGACAGGAAGGAATGGGCAAATGAAGGAAAATAATTTTACCCTTTATTCCTTCATTTGCTTTTTTTTCCTTTAACACACTTATGCAATGCTAAAAGTAAAGCCTGTAGTGATTTGCATGTGAATTCATGCCACCTTTTACATTTTACTGTTACTTACATGGTACTTTCAAAGAAGTCTAGTTATGTCTCCATTGATGGAGGTAATGCTTGACCTATGGCTTTCATTTCTTACAATATTAGATTAAGGTGGAGCCAGCCAGACCAGACTGAGGTCTTCCTCCCCATGGGTTTGCACGCAGCATTTCGAAGACATGGGGAGATTTGCTCACAGCACCCATGGGAGGTGATCATGGTCCTTGTGACTGCAACTCTTAGCATGATGTTTGCTGCAGAGTCAGAGCAAAATGCTAGGTTCCCTGAGACAGCTTTGGTGAGTTCAGGCATCAATGAGAAGACAGACTTATGCTGCCGTTGGTAGACATAATATACTAAATACATTTTGCCCCCCTTGCCAAGATCTGTGTTTCTGAATCACTAACCAGTGGAGTAGTAACAGTCCTCCATTAGCATTTTTATGGTTCATAAGTTGGCTGGTATATTTAGATATTTAGCTATAATATTACATTTTTAGAGGAAACTAGTCTGTCAGTTTACTTGCCCTCACATACAATAGCCTCCCCTGTACACAGCTTGTCATCCTTGAACTTCCAGTTGCTTAGGTTACTTTGGTTCTCTTCTCCCCAAAAGGACATGTCTTCAAAGGGTTCAAACCCCTTGAGGGCTTTTCCTTTTGGAGAGGGATGAGGAGAAGGAGAAGCAGTTGCTTAGTCTTTGCCTAGTAGCTTCATTTATCCTGTGTAAGGTAAGGTGTGAATATGGAGGAAGTATATGCTCTGGAGTGCGCTAGCCAGCATTAAGAGGTGCCAAGCATTTACCCTCTCCCCCCCTGGTCACTCATATTTTAGAGGGTGGAGGCAGAGGAGTGTGAAGGGAGGAGATATGTCATTGAAGCTGAAAACATTAAATTCCATGACACTTTGCATAGCTGAACTAGTCTTTGATGGCATAAAGGTTGAGACCCACTGGCCTCAATTGAACTCTATGGGGAAAAGAAACTTCAATATAGGGCTATTTCTATGTCTGCTTAACACATTGTTGGTCTAGTCCATGTTCTAGTGTAAAAATAAATTATGTAAGTTGCATAGGAATCCTGGTTACTTGCATATTTCATTGTGTTTATTCTTCTAGGAATATGCTGGAGCTGATGCTGTGATCATGACTGCTATTCGCTGTGTTGCTGTTCTTTACTCCTATCAGCAATATAGGACCATTCAAAAATCAGGTTCCAAATATCTACTTGGTGAGTTTTTCAAATTCTAGTGTTGACTGAGGTCTAGCATGACATACACAATTGTGAAGCATGTTCTGATGTGCTCAATTTAAGTGAATCAGATGATGGGTTTTTTTGGTCTGCTTCAAAAGTTATAACAACAATCTGATACTCAGGAAGTGTATGGTTGGTGTCTTAAAGGTCTACTAGTCTCTGAATACCTTTTACTATATTTTCCATTAAAAATTTTCTCTAAATTTGGTCTTTCATTGCCATGTAGTGCCATTTCTGACTCTTGAATGCAAGAACTAGTCATATATGTGCATCATATTACTTTCTGCCCAGCTTGAGTGACAGGTTTGTTCAGACACATAACATTGTCTCATGATCTTTTCATCTTGATGCAGGTATTGCAGGTGTATTCACAATTTTCAGTAGCTTTATGTTCTCAACCACTGTGATCAAAATGGGAGGAGGTCACTTCTCATCTCTGAAGTCAGTCACTCAGAAAGTGCATGCATCTATTTTTTTCCTCTTTTATGGTATATTGCAAAGATGCTTCTTCTTCCTTAACAGGGATGCTGTGTTCATATTTCTTCTCTTGATGGATCTGACTAAGGTTAATCTCCTTGCTCAATATGTTTTGATGAGTGAGACTCCATCCCAAGTAAAAAAACATATTTCATCTGGAATGGCTACTCTGGGTCCTGCTGTGACACTGGACACTCTGGTTGAAGCACTTGTCATAAGTGTCGGAACCCTTTCAGGTTGATGCAGCTTTGTCATCCTTTCTTCAGTTTAAGTTACAAGATAGATAAAGCCTTGAGAGATGTATATTTTGCTGTAGGAATTGGTCGCCTGAGATCCCTTTGCTTGTACTCAGTCCTTGCCGTTATCACAAGGTCTCTGGTTCTTCTCACATTCTACCCAGCACTCCTCTCTCTCTTTCTTGAAGTAAGTTAGCTGCAGTATCTGTGGGACTTCCTGCAAAACGCAAAACCCAAAAAGTTTATGACTTAATCAATTGTGCTTCAGTTGACACAATATCAAGAGACTCCTAAAGGACAGGAGTTGACTAAAGTCCTGCAGACCTTTGGTGGAGATGAAGGAAATCGTAAGGGAAATCCTGTCCTCCAACGAGTGAAGATCATCATGTCTGCTGGGATCATTGCTGTCCACCTCCATAGGTAAAGGTACCCATATATTTCTTTGAGGGCTCTACTAGTATAACTTAAATATGACAATTATTTTCTGAACAGGAGGATGATTCTGAGTGATGACAGTGATGTGATATTTAGTGATCTGAAGCTTCAGCTCCTCCATGATGTTCATCCTCAGCCCATCCATCCAGTCTTCAGGTTTCATTTTTCCAAATCTACAAACTTCTGTGGTCTTCTCCAATGTAGAATGAAACCACATGACCTTTTCTTTTCTCTTTTAAAAGGTGGTTTAATGCCAATGCAGATTCCCTAATGCTCTTGGTCATTCTTCTCACACTGATTGGCAAGTTTCTGCTAGAGAAACGAAATTTTTCTCCTTCTGAGATATCAGCTGTCTTCCTGCCACCACCAGGTAGATGTGTCTTTAGCCTCATTTAGTCTCTTTTTTTCTACTTTAGCCAGAGTAATATCTTTATGCTTGATCTTGAAGTGAGGGATGAGAGGAGGACAAGAGTGACCTTCAAGATTGGGGATGATTTTCCTGAAGATGCTGCTACTCAGACTGAAGACGTCAATGATGACTCTCCAAAAGAGACTCTCTGCGTGCAGTGCACCCGTAGACAAGAATCAATAAAGAAATTCTCATCTTCCTGCCTTTTGGGGGTCAACAGCCAGCACAGTCTTCCGGTGAGAAGACCATCCTTTGTTGAACGTAAACTCTTGTCAGAATGAAAAATGACTGAAAAGTTTTTTTTATTGCAAAATAATGTATACCAATCATCTTACTACTTTCAAAGCCAATAATGCTTCTGTAACAGTTTTGCACAATCCTGTCACAGTTTAAACCTCTTGGATTACAATATGTAGTTCCCTGGACCCACTGGCATGGTTAGAATTTTTTTTTTCTTCATAAATTTACTCTTGCAATTTGCCTTTTCTCCCTCTCTATTACATGTAAGAATCTCTCGCTCTCTGTTGTTGCATTCTTCTTTTCTCAAATTCTGTGCATATTGTGGCCTTATTCAAACTATGAATACAAGGTTCAAGATGTTCCATGAGAAGTAGCACTGAAAATAATCTTTAAGCATCTTGTTGCATCCTTTTCTTAGAAGAACACAAAGCCTGCAGGAGAGTCAAGAATATATGTCATCATTCATTTTTGAATGAGAACATGTATGAAAAAATCTGATTTCACCAATATCAGGGACTTGTTGATAGCAAATCACCACTGCTTCTAGTCTGTTGCATGTGGTCACGTCTGAGTAATTTGACCCAACTGCCTTATATGTCAATGATGTGATAAATATCACTCAGGGAGGGGAAGAAGTGATGTCAGATGGAGAGGTGCTTTCCCTGCTGGAGAAACAGAAGTTGTCAACATATCGGCTGGAATCTATTCTTGGAGATCCTGCAAGGGCTGTTGCCATTCGCCGCCTCTTCTTGTCTCGTCAGATAAAGGCCATTGCAAATCTTCCTTACCTGGACATGGATTATACACTTGTTAGTACTCATGATTATATGTCTTCCTTTTACAATGAATGCTGTAAAACTCCTTCATCAGAGGTTGAATTTTTTACAGAAACTTAAGAGATTCATCATGGCCTATATTCAGTGTCTTTTTTTAAATCTGTACTCTTTTTCCTTTCCTACTACTCTTCCTGTTTGTCATCCAACTGCTGTACAGCACCATTGTTTCCCTGGAGAGGGAAAGTGAAAATTCCTCAAAAATCACTTCCTTGAATTGCCAACGCCAAAAATATGAAAGTCATAAGGCAGGAATAATCAATGTGGTGGGAAAATGATTAAGAGTCATATTGACCAATACCATGGTTTGTCAGGGCAGGGGGAGTGAAAGAAACTGGACATGTGACTCAGACTGAAATTAACCATGCCTTTTAGCCATGGAATTTACTTTGGACACATTTTTTTAAAGTCTGAATTCCTATATTCCTTGTGTTTAAAATACTCTAAATTAGTTTCACCAAAAAACGTATTTTACAATGCAATTTTAGATTGACATCATGTCTCATTCCTAAATGACTTTTGTAAGCCCCAAAGAGTCATTCTCAAAAAAGTAGAAAGTGAATTTTACCATTTTTGAAAGTTTATTTGAATTTACTGGTAACCAGACTTTGGATTTCCACCATCCTTTTATTTTTCTTTAGGTGGCTGGAGCATGTTGCGAGAATGTGGTTGGATACTGCCAAATCCCCATGGGCCTGGCAGGGCCTCTTCTTCTTAATGGGAAAACTCATATGGTTCCTATGGCAACCACTGAGGGTTGCCTGGTTGCCAGCACCAATCGTGGCTGCCGAGCCCTATTCTTGGGTGGGGGAGCATCCTGTTTTATTGTTGGTGATGGAATGACCCGTGGGCCTGTGCTTCGATTCCCATCTGCTGCCCTGGCTGTGTATGTTCCATCTTATATCTCTTGTTTTTTTACTTTCAAGAAGGAACATGCATTGGAAATAGGATAATGGATGCTTCCAGTTGCATGCTACCACACCTACTGACTAACTCCCAAGATAGGAATGCCTCTCCACAGGAGAGCTTAGGGTTGCTTTGGCCATGACCTCAATGAATGCCTTTTTTAATATTCTGCTTAGCTCCCTTTTTTCATTGGTGCTAAAACTGTGGTGGGTGTGTTACCCTTCTACAAAGATGTTTCCATGAAGCATATCCCCTTAGGTAGATTATCACACATGTTGAAGAGCTCACCACACCAGATCCCATGCCAACATTATTTGGAATCTGCCACCAAATCTAGTTGCCTGTTTCTGGAGTTTTTTCTCAGGTTTTTTTTATTAATTTTTTATAGAAGAAATGAGGTTCTATGTACTGCAAAATCAGGTATCTTTGTGTGCTTATCTGTTTGCAAGGATGAGCTCCCATCAGCTTGTCTTCAGACACTACAAAGCTAGTCCCAATTCCATTGATTCAATCTAATATTCACTGCAATATGTGTTAAATTTAACATTGTTTTATATTGAATCCCTTGCATTACTTCTTACTAGCAACCATTTATGTTATACAATTTTAAAGTGATGCTTAATGTCATGAGAAAGAGGTGTGGAAGGGGAAGAATGACTCTGCAATGTATTAACCTCTGCTAGCTTCCCAGGTTCTTTCCTAATTCCTGTGTCATACCCCATATTTTCTCCTGTCTCTCTTATTCAGAAGACTCAAGGTTTTCTGTTGTATATTATGCTGTGCTTCATACTGAACCTCTTTTTCCTACCAGAGATGCCCAGAGATGGCTGGAAAATAAGGAAAACTTTGAGATGTTGAAGGAGTGCTTTGATGAGACATCTCGCTTCGCTCGCCTCAACAGGCTCCTCATTCGGGTAGCTGGTCGGCTACTCTTTGTTCGATTCCATGCCTCCACCGGAGATGCCATGGGCATGAACATGCTTTCCAAGGTAGGACATGGTGTCTTGTGGTGTAGATATTCCCAGAGACCTGGAGAGGATAAGGTAATAGAAATTTGATTGAAAAGTCAGGGAAATTAGACAGTCACTCAGTTTTCTAATGTGCCAAATTGGTGTGCTGTAGCAACCAAGAGTCAAAAACATTTTGGATACCAGAAATATTACTTTTTTGCCATAAATGGCTTCAACATTTCCCCATTTTCTGACATCATCAATTACTCAAATTACCACAGTTGTTCCATGAGATAAGTGTTCATTGATAACAGTTTGGGAAGGTGGAGGTATCAAGATGCTAATATAGGTCAAGGAAATTATCCCCTTATTGGGCTAAATGGACCTGCAAAAGCCTGGGAAATTTTCTCTCTAGTTGATCACTCAAACCAGATATCAGGGTAATGATTGTATTTGGTATTCTAGGGCACAGAGATAGCTCTGAAGAGGATGTTAGATGCCTTCCCCCAGATGGAAATTCTTGGTTTGAGTGGGAATTTTTGTTCCGATAAGAAACCGGCTGCCATCAACTGGTGAATCTCTCTGACCTGTATGAAGAGTCTGTACTTTCCTCAAACTTGATCTGATGTGAATGTTTCTCAATGGCCAGGATTGAGGGGAGGGGGAAGTCAGTGGTGTGTGAAGCCCGCATCCCAGGTAATGTCGTGAAAGATGTCCTCAAGACCACCCCACAATTCCTTAAGGATCTCAACATCAGCAAGAATTTCATTGGATCTGCCATGGCTGGGTCTCTTGGAGGCTTCAATGCTCATGCTGCCAATATTGTTTCCAGCATTTTCATTGCTACTGGACAGGTGGGTATTTCTTCTGCATGTTGGAATGCATGCATCAGAGTTGCATCTCAAGTTTAAGTTTTGCCTACACCCTACTCAACCCTACTACACTTTTGTCTGAGACCACTCTGTTGTCTGCAAGTACTACAACAAAATTTGCCCTATCCAAAAATTGACACATCTGTCAGCTGGTAAGCTGAAGACAATGATTTCTATTGCCTTCTTGTATTGCACCCTTATTACTAGATATGAACTTCAGATTTTGGGTACAAGAGACAAGAGTAAGAGGAGGAAGCCATGAGAAGGAACCAGTGTAAAACATTGAGAATTTAAATTATCATGGGGATAGAAGACTAGGTGGATTTGAAGAACGTGAAACCTAGGGCTGTAATTGTAAATTGTGACCTTTGCCCACATTACTGTTTAAAAAGTTTAACCTTTATGCATTTTATTTTATTTTATAACATATTTCCATGAAGGAGGACCTAAATACCTTTTATGCAATGCATTAGTAAAAAGTTTTATCAAAGCTCTTCATAGAGCTACCTACTAAGTGACAATTTTATTGAATACTATTTAGGTAATTTATACTTATTTTCTAAATTCCTAGTCTTAATGGCCCTCCTTCATGCGGAAAGTTTGTTAAACATAGTAAGGATAGCCCTTGTGCATCTTTGGACATTTTTCCTGCTTAGAGTGAAGTTAGAACAGGAATTCATTATATGTGGCAGAAGAGATCCTACTTGGAATGAGATTTTTTATCAAATGTTACCAGTTCCTCATGTAGTGACAGGAAAGCTCTTATCACTAATGGCTTTTGCCTGTTGAGAATTAATGGTTGTGGGGGGAGAGTATAAGGTGAAACCCAGTTTTAAGTGATCTAATGATATTGAATCCAGATAAATGTGTGGCACTTAATGACAAAGGAATGAATTTGCTGAGTTGCTGTAGGTGAAGTAGAGAGATTGTTCATGTTGCCGAGTAGTAAAGTAGGAAATGAATTGATGAAATTGACACCAAGTTGCTGGAAAGAAGGTAAAGAAGGCATCACCTCAAGAATAGGTGATAGGTTAGGAAGTAATAGGTTTGGTATGTCACTCATTGAAGCACTGCATGCCTTAGAGATTATTGATTGGGACATGACATAAAATCCCCATGTGTGATATAATAGCTAAGAAGTCACGAGGAAGTTATACTGGAAAGTCACTCTTGACAAATGAGATTCTCTCACCATGGTAACAGCATAAGTTTAGTCTACATGTTCTTGGAAAGGAACTCTGCTGTTCTCCTTGTTCCCTGAGAAGTGGATCTTCTTGTATCAAGCTCTCAAAATCATGACAACAATTATCTGCAAGATGCAGAGGGCCCGTCATTGGCCTTGTGTATAGGCCATGACTTTTCCCAATTAATGCATTTTTAACCCTATAACTACTGTTCTGGGTCCAATGAACCCTAATACAAATGTTTAGCCATTTGTGTTCACCTCATTGTAAACTGGATTATTCCAATACTTTGTGTATTTTCATGGAGACATATGATAGTAATTAGGCAATGTTTTTCAAATAAATTCTTTGGGAATGAAAAGGTGAAATAAAGAATTAAACATATGACCATCTGGGTTCTGGTAATTACAGGATTAATCTGAAAGAGTGTTGCCATCTATAGTCTTTTTCTTTCTTTTATATTGTTTGATTCATAGATTGCAATTCAAGGCTCTTGTTTAACTTCATGGGTCAGTGAAGTCTTTAATTTAGATAAGTCTAGTTAAGACTTTAAAATGATTTTTTTTTTGGTTCTAGGATCCAGCCCAGGTTGTGACAAGTGGAAGCTGCCTGACCCAAATGGAAGTGAGTGGGAATGATCTGATTGCATCTGTGACCTTGCCTTCATTGGAGGTGGGGACTGTGGGAGGGGGAACAATCCTTCCATCTCAGCGTGCAGCTCTGGGCATTATGGGCATTCCCCTTGGTGAGACTTTCTTTCCATATCCCAAGTCATTCAAGTGACCAGTGGCTCAGTTGGCCCTGGAGTCTCCCTTCTGTTTCAAAATGCTGCATAACAATATTAAATCCTACCCAACTTCATGGAATTTATTTTGGTATTGGAAAGTAACACTCCAATTAATATTGTTTGCTTGTATCATGACTGAAGATGCCATTTGAATTGAAAATATTACAATGCCAGCATGAATGAAAATTTTGTTTTTTTAATTATGTTAACCACATTCTGATCCCCTTCATGTCCCCAAGATTCCACAAAGTAGCTTTACATATCCCAGATTATACCGTATCTAATGGAAACATACTCATCAGTGTCTGAAACCTCAGACCAAGGTTCCCCTCAGACATGTAAAACCTGAAAAGTCAGAGAAATGGACATTACATTTTAAAAGTCAGGGAATCTTACCATTTCCTTGAATTCCTGGCCCAGAGTCTGTGTAAAATGGCTAGTTGCACGTTTAATTCCACCTAGGAAATGTGTCAGCCGATATTGTAGATATTACTTTTTGCTATTCTTCTTGTAAGATCTTGGTCACTTGTATGTAGGTGTTATTTTTCACCTGCCACAGAAAAGGGAGATTCTGGGGTTTTGAGTAAAAACAAACTATTATGGTATAGAAAGACTAGCTTTTTTTAATGAAAAAATTGCCTTTCATACTTGGTTCTCTTGTGTACAGTAATAGTAAAATAGGGATCGGAATTTCAACCCATCAGTAAAATACCATTTTAATTGCATACGTGTGGGTTGATGGAACAATCGTCTGTCCGTAGTCCATGTTGATTGGCTCAAAATACAGGGCTGGATGCTTTCATGTTCGAGCTCTTTTCGTCCTCAGTTTTTTTTTAATGAGAAGAAACAATTTGATTCATCACTGGCGAAGCCGGGATACTCTTGACATTGGCTGATTGGCTGACGAGAACCTCCATCGAGGGCAAATGTCCCTGGTACTAACGTCTCCGATGGCAATCTGGGTGGGAGTAATTACTGAGTTTTGTTAATTAACCCTCGCCATAAAACTTCGGGTTTCCCTTTTGGTCGCCTTTCATCTCCCATTGGGCTCATTTTTCCTTGCACTCTGTGTGAAGCATGTCTGACGCTTCAGGGTGTGCGAAAAATACTTTATTTCCTTGAATATACCTGGGGGTGGGTTAGGAAAAGTCATCTCAAGACTTACGGATTCTACAGATTGGTTTGAGAAGGAACGGAAGTGTCATAGGAAAACCGAAGAAGTCGAAAAGGGGATGGAATATTCGGAAAGGCAACCCGACCTATGGATGGAGTCAGTTTCTCGTCGGGCACGGATTGCGCGGGAGGCAGGCACGTGCACGTGCGTAGTCGCGTTTATACTTTTTATTGAGAGTGCTCAATATTTAAATTTGAGTTTCGATGCGCGATGCGACCATACGGGGCGGAGCAATAAAGATCACCCTTCTTTTTTATTTAAAAGTTTTCTTCGGAGTCGCTTCTTCCTGGAATTGGTAAATAAATACTCTATCATCATCTGAAATAAGAAGGGAGGGCATGCTTATTTCATGGCTTGCGAGTTCTTCATATATACTACTGGACAATGTGTCGCATGGACCTAGGGAGATCGTAAAACACCCACCCCTCAGGCAAGGGAGACTCAAAAGGGATAGGTGGTAAGAGGGACAAGGGGCAAGAAAGACATTTCTCGTCATGTCATTATGGACCGATCCCAAACAGATGACTCCAGATGCTGACTCTGGGAGAGGCTGTAAACCCTAACGCTCTCTACTCCCATAAGCATTAGCTTCAACCTTCCTTCCAACGATCACAGTTTTAAAAGGATCTCTAGCGTCCCTGAATCAAAATACACTGTACTTTGGCCCCCCTAATATGTTTGATTTTTCATTCTCTCCATTTGTGTAAGTTGCGAGTGGTACGTAAGAATTTTGACTTAGAGCAAAGAGTGATCATATTGATTCCCGTTCCATCCCTGTAGGAGTCGCAGCATCACATGAAAGTACAAAGTGGGACTATGAGATGCTGAAGCGAGAGCCTTCAAAACTGACAGATTTTTACTGGATTTCAATCGAGGAGTGAGGCAGTAAGAATAGAATCAGTTGATAGTTGAGGGATGGTGATGGCTATAGAACTCTCCCTTGTTGCCCACTGCTGACCACCTCATCCAGTCTTGGCCTAATCTGGATCGAAAATCATTTAATGGTGTTTAGGGAGTGAGAGAAGCGAGGAGGATATGGAGGGAAGTAGTAGCGGACTGTTGGGGATGGTGATAGCTGGGACGGTGCTGGCCGGGGAACTCTCCCTCATGGCCGCCCTCTCCGTCGGCCACCTTGTCCAGTCTCATCTCAAGCACAACAGGTAAAACGATACGATATTCTGTCTCTTCTGTTTCCTACTTCTGGCGGTTTTTATTCTGCAATGGGACGAGTACCTTTCCCTTAATTATGGAAGTTTATTCATTTTAAGGAAATACCGTGAAGCTGTTAATGCTGTTTCACGAGTTTTGCGTTATTTCTCTTCATGACTGGGGGAAACTAGCCAGAATATGTAGTCATTGCTCTGAAATATGAGCAAAAACTTAATTTTGTAGTGTTGAAAGAAGCAGACTGGTTCATGATATTCTAAAGATCTTACTACACCATCTCTGTCTCGACTCACGTGAGTGAATCCTCTTGTTTCAGATCCCGATTGAACATGGCTACCGGAAACGATTCTTCAGAATCGTCGTCAACTTTGCCTTCCACGAAATCGTGACTCTAGAAGCGATCTTCTCTTTAGTGCTTGGTTGTGATGGACAGTGTCTTTAAATTTATTAAATGACATTACGTCTCAGGCCTGCCTTGTCCTATCCTGAGCGAAGTTGTAGGATGACGTTACCTTTCCTGAGTTGAACTGGGCCAAGCAAGTCCCTTGACGACTCTGTCGAAGGATGAACGGTGACATGAGGGAAAGAGAAATCGGTGGATTGGAATGGGGTGATTTTTACAGGAAATCCGAGTCTGTACATATCTGGGCCTAAATCTCCCTATTCATGACTGCGAATGGAGGGGAGGAAGAGGGAGAAAAAGGGAAGTGAGGAACAGTGGAAGGGAGACTAGGACAAATGCCTCGTGATCCTGTTTCCCATTTCCAAGTCTAATCCTTTTTTTTTATCCCGTCAATATGACTTTCTCTTCTGCTTTCTCCGTCTTTCGTTTTTCCTCGCCATCTCTTCTCGTCCATACACAAGTGGCCCTCGTGCAATCTATCGGACGGAAATTAATATCAACGTCGATGTCTTTATCCTGAATCGCCGCAAACCCTCAAGGTTGGCTTCTGATGCATCTGCCAATGAGTCTGCATTTCGCTGAGTAACACTATGAAAATAAAATGTTTATGATCTAGTTCAATTGTGGAAAATATCGGGTGGACGGCATGAAATGTCTGCATTAGCCTAAAGCTGTATTAACTAATGGAGGTTGAAAGTGGGGCAAATTGCATTTAAAAACGTAAAGTCACATTAGATAACTCGCATCAGCGCCTCCTAATGTGCATTAGCGACTCCGATAATGTACATTAGGGATTCGCAAAAATTTCGTTCGCTTCGACAACGTTCGAAAATTGAATTTTTTTTTATTCAATGCCCAGCACATCAGCAGCAGTACTTCCTCTTCTTTCTGTGCTCTGGTGTTTGGAAAATCACTCCCTATTTTTTAAATATAACATTAGCCATTTTTTGACTCGAACAATGGTTTTGAGTCAAAAGAAAGAGAATTCAATAGGATTTCATGATTCGATTGATTTTTTGTTTGCAGCCACCCTCCAAGGTGCCAAAATCGAATCTTCGACACCGCGCGCAAGTAGCCGCGCAACTGCCCCAAGTCTGCGATAAATTTAAAAGCCATTCGCTTCGATTGAAAAACAGATCACAAACTGCAACTCTTCCTTGGTGCAATCAAGACCCTTACCCGCCATTTTCCCTAACTGTAAGAGGCATGCGAGACGGCAGCAAAGCCAAAGATAATCGTTTTCGCACCGCTGATATTCTAACCAGCAGTACTATGTGCGAATTACGTTGCTAGTTATGTTTCATTCGCCACAATCGCAGATGTCCTGTTACTTTTTGACTCACCCTCGTACTTTTGCGGGCATTGAATATTAAAAAAAATTCAAATTTCGAAGTTGCCAAAGCAAACGACATTTTTGCAGATCCCTGATGTACATTATCGGAGTCGCTAATGCCAATTGCGAAGCGCGAACGGAGTTAACTAAAACGACTTTAAATTAATGCAATGCCTCACTCGAAACCTCCATCGGTTAATACAGCCTCAATATTATTATTTAAATATTTAAATTTAAATATTAGCTTCAGAGATTATACCGATTCCAGGATCCTACGACCTAGGACAGTCAGACGATCACTCCAACTGGTAACTATTACGCACAATTCATGCAAAACGGTTCTACTCTCTAAAAGTAAAGGTTTGGATTGGAACCAATTTCGGTGAAACTTTTATAGAACCATTCTCGGGGAATCGAGCCTACACGAGCCGAAACTGGCTAACTCTTGGAGTTACCAGGATCTGAAGACTTTCTGGGACGTTCGCATGATCACTCCCGCGAATAACTTTTAAGCAACGATCGTGAAAAAAATGGTTCTCGGGTCACAAAACCTATATGAGCTGAGCCCCATCTTTAACAGTTCAAGAGCTACTAAGTTATTATTATTATTCATTATGTCAAACTGTTTTTGAAGTGAACTTTAAAACCATTTCTAATGGGCGCTCGATCACCATTGCATATCTGCACGGTTTTGCTCGCATGTCAACAAATAAAAAAGTGAATCTCCCTCCTCTCCAACATTTTATAATCGAAAACCCCTGAACATTTTGCTTTCGAACCGAATTGGTAGCCTGCCATCGAACATGGCTTCACCCTCTTCACGCAAATCGCCGCGACGAGAAGCCTTTTTTCCCCCATCTCGGTCGCATCGTTCCCGTGATCAAGGGACAATGAGGAAAAAACTACCAGAGGGGATAAGTAGCAAAGATGGGAGTATAATATCCCCTTGTTCCCGGGCCTGGCAAGTGTCCTAATGAGGAATTAGTGGGAGGACAACAAGAAAGGGAGTCTTTCCAGCCGTTCAATGGAGTGTTCCCTCGATGGGAAATAAAGAATCCCTGGCAGTCTCGTCTCTATTGAGATTAACATGATTCCCTCCGCTCCCTTCCCCCCCCCCCCCCTCACCCCCCCCCCCCCCCCATTCCCCCCATCGACTAGGGGTATGCCTGGGTCTCCTCCCCCTCTCCGGTCAATCAACTGGAAAGAAAGCCGACCGAGTTTTACCCTTTCGTTCGCGCAGTGCACAGCTGTGGAAATGTGAACGAAATTAATTTGTTTTATTTCTCCCATAAATTCAATAATGAACCTGGGGCTCCACTCAGATTTTGTCCACATAATAGTTAAAATTGCAAATAAAAGTATTCGTCCAACGATCGCTAATACATTACAGCAAATAGAGAAAATTAGAGGTTAATCATTGGACCAGGTAATGAATGCATTAATTAATTCTTTTTTAACCGAAAAAAAAAAATTTTAACCGAAGAATCACAGAAAACGCCTCAGCCGATTAGAGCTTCTTTTTTTTTCCAGCCATATGCAAATCAGCTTCGGTCGCGATATCTCCATTGCAAAGGCAAGAGTTCATTTACCATTTCATTTACCGTTCCATTTACCTCGAATATGGATGCAATGCCTCATTCCGTAGTCAATGCCACCTCGTTTCAATTATTCCCCACCACTTTAATATTAGCATAATGGAGGCATTCGTTTTGAATGCCTCATTCAAAACCGCCAATTCATTTCATGCTTGCCAATTACACGTTCATAAATTGCATCTGTGCGCAAAAACGTATGGATCAAACAATGCAATTACATTCTGCAGTCAAGAAGCAATTGCGACCACTCACGGATAATCACCGCAGTAATTAACATTGTTCTAATTGCCCTATTTGGGCATCTTGATGGGTCCGTTTCGAGTTTTCCCGGTACTTGCTCGGTACTTCCTCGGTACTTCCACGAGTACGGACAACCGCGAAGAAACTTCGGACGACCGAGCGGACGGACTCCCCGGTTACGTCAGGCGGCCAGTCCCGCTAACCAGTCGGTCACGTGACCATCAGGTGAAAAATCGCAATCCGTCTCAATGAGGTCCAGGACAGATTCGAGCGGGACTCCGAGCCGGCAAAGTAAATAAATGAGCAAACAGGCGCTGCATTTCTCTGCCAGTTTCCTCCTCTTTTGCTCTGCACTGCAACTTCGCGAAAGATTTCCGTTTCTTGTTGATGTTCTGGTTCCACTAACTAGTTCCACTAACTAGCCATTAGTCATAACTCGTTTGTTCGCGAGCTGATTAGTTGGCTGGTCAGACTGGAATTTGGAACTAATTAAAATAATGAGCTGCATTCGCTACTAGTCAGGCAATGTTGAAGTGTGGAAAACCATTTCCAAGGTTTCCACCTTGACCGAGCTCTCATCTGACGTTCGTCGAGGCGGAAGTGCCAGCAAGAATTCATCGAAATTGTCTGGTTGTTGGGACTTGCATGCTCCTATTTATAGAATTATGTCCTTATTCTCGCCAGAGACTCCATGCGAAAATCTTCCGAAAAAAAAACTGGAAAGAAAATCCATACTCAAGAAACGTAACCCACGCACTGCAAAAAGTTGGCACATGCCAATTTTTACCTGCAGATGGAATAAAGGACTCACAGAATCAATCTCGGAAGAATGACCTTGGAACCTACCTGTAAAATTCCCGCCCTTTCCGAGAGGCAGGCGAAAAGTTATGACCTCGGTTGGGTCACCCCTTGCAAGAGAAGTTTCAACCATTTATCACCTTCCTTGCGGTGATAAACCAGTTCGAAAGTGGTAAGTTTTTTTTTTTTCTTCTTTTACCTGGAGCGAAAGGAAAGTTTTTCGCCGGGATTCATGGCTTCTTCCTGGCTGGCACATTCGCAGAGCTGCCGAGTGGGTAAACATCCATTAAAGTAAACATCCACTACAGTAAACATCCATTAAAGTAAACATCCACTACAGTAAACATCCATTTGAGTAAACATCCATTACAAACGTGACCGCGGGAATGCGAGGTTCTCGAGTCATCCCCAGAAGCGCGGATGGACTCGCGTGCCCTCCAAGCTCCGGAGCGACCCAAGGGAGGTCAGTGACCTCCCACTTTTGAAGGTCTCTGCTCCCTGCGGAAGGAGGAGCGTGAACGTCTCTCTCTGCTTCGCAGGAATCTTCCGTATTAAAAGCACTCATGCAGATTGCCAAAGGCCCACGGGAACCAGATAGAACAACTCAAGACCCCGTAAGAATGGCATAAACCGTAAAGAACGATCCGTAAACTGGATGCCAGCGGCACTGAGTCGGGTGCCAGCGGCACTGAACCGGATGCCAGCGGCTCTGAACCGGATGCCAACTTGAGGCCGACGAGGGCACCGTGGGTCTCCTCAGTTTTTTTTTTTCTGGCTATTTTTAGATCGGCCAGAAGGCGAAAATGCTGCTTTAGTGTCGTAATCGAAACACCTCATGGAGTGAGGTGCTCTTCGATTGCACCTCTAAAAAAAAACTCTTTTCTCTGACTGTGTTTAAAATAAGGGACTTGTGACTTCGGCCCCCTCTCATAATAAAACGGCGTGCGAAGAATTGGCAATACTCGACTAGGCAATTTCGATCAAAGTTGGCCAAAAAAAAATGGCCAAAATTGCCCACATCCGGCATACACCTCAATTAAGAGCGTGTGAATCAGGGGAAACTACCAAATGTAATATTGTTGGTGAAACGAAGATCCAGATTGCTTTGGCCCTCAAATACGTGTATCTAAATTCTCTTATTCTTGGTATAAATAAATAAAAATTCCGGATTCTCCTCTGAGATTTGCAAAAATGATTTGTGCGAGGACATAGCGAATCTTGAGCCGTATCTTGCCGAGAGGCATTTCATGAATATGTGATGAAGGCAGTGTTGAGAGACATGACTGAATGTCCTGGGTTCGGTAGTGCAATGGTAGCACACCTGACCGGCAATCAGGAGGCCCGGGTTCAATTCCCGGCCCTCGCTTGGCTTTGAAGGGGTCATGGAGTCCCCGGCCTCCCGTGTGACCTCATGTGCGACCTCCACCGAGGTGGAGGCAGATGTCTGAGGTGGAGGCAGATGAGGAGGGTCTGGGTCGAGAGTCGCTGTGAGCGGTTGCTTTTTGCGCGACTCTCGCCGGTATTCGCTGGCTGGGAGACCGAAAGGGTGGCTGTCCCGAGCCTTCGAGGGTTTTAAGTAGTCGAAATCGTGACCTTAAGGATGAGGGAAGGTCAAATCGGCCTCTCCTTACGTTAAAGGTGGATTAGGAACTCACAAGTGTTCCCTTGTCGGGCCGAAATTGAGAAATCCCTGAAAACGGTTTTCCACGGCTCACCATCGTGGGGTTGATCGCCCTCTTAACGGCCAGATGATCCACAGCGGGGATCGCAGAAGCGAGGATCTCGGAAGCGAGGATCTGGCCCCGTCTCGGGAATGGCCATTACGGCCGTCGCCGAGCTTCGCCCCTTCCGAGAGGGGGGAATAGGGGGAGCGGCCGATTTCTCATTTCGCGTTTCTTCCTCGATCGGGTGCCGGAGACATCCCGAATATTTTTTAATGATTCTTTTAATGATTCCGTTTTCGCGAGGTCGAGAACCCCCCCGGTGAGTTCGATCGTTTGCAGATTGAGCACAGAATTCATTTTTCCCTGCTCCTTCTCGTTATCACCATCTCGAGAGGGAGAAACCTGGCTGAGCCGAGCCGGATCCCCCACGGATGATGTTTCATCCTCGCCACGATCGCTTCAACGAGTTGAGGTAAAAACGTCAATGGAAAGGGGAAGCGAGAGAAGGGAAGGAAAGAGAAGAGATTTAATAAATTCTCCACTCCAACAGAAAGGGGGGGAGGGGGAAGGGGGGGGAGGGGGAGGGGGAGGGGAGCGAAAGCAGGCAACGGGATAAACACATGCGCCTCGAAGAGGAAAAGGAAGGATATGGGAAGGGCACGGAGAAGAGGATCATTTCCCGCCATGGCCCGAGAGTCCGTGCCAGTGTTGCCATGATCCCTTGCCAGGGATGCCTCCTCGTGGTCCTCTCCCTCCTCTTCCTCCGCCTCTCCGCACCTTCCCTGCATTCCGGCGACCTCTACGGTGAGTCGCCGGTCGACCGGTGGCGATCGACCGAGTTCTCCCTCTTTTCATTTTTTTTTTTTCACTGGAATTCGCAGCAGGACTAAACCGCCCGGTTACCGCTCGTCCTCGCGGTTGCATCGCGGTCATCATTCTGAGTCATATTTCTCCGTTCCCACTGGAGCTACTACCAACAAACTTTTGCTGCGAATCGATGAACGAATCTCCAAAACATCCTCCAAATTTCCGCTGATTTCGTTCCTCCACGACAAAGTTACGAGCGAACTTCGAGAAGAAGTTGGATTCCCAACTCATCCCGACTTCTCGCTCCTCAGAACTTTTTCTTGCGATAATTTCATAAGACGATAAGAATTAAAACAGGGGAAATTTTTTCTTCCATTTCCGATTACTTTCGAGTAACTGCTCGGGCGGAATCGATTTGGGCGAAATGTAATGTAATGGATAGGCTGTAATGGATTAAATGTTATGGATCTCTTGAGACCATTTCATTCCATTGCGTTGCAGTCAATCAACTTAGGAAGCATAAGTCGATGAACTTAATTATGTTCCAGTCGCAAACGGGGGCCAGTCCCGACTGCGTCCCCGTAAAAAAAGACTCTAAATTTCGCGATTTTGCAGGCATTCCGCCGAACGTCGACTTTCGCAACGTCGACATTTGCAACATCGAGAGTCGACATCGCAAAAGTCGACCTTTTCCGAGAAAAGTTGAGGGAGGCTGGACTGATTCTCCCAGACGAAAACGGGAATAAATCCTCTTTTCATAGTGGAACGTAGTAATAAGCAATAAGCGAGGGTGCTTGGTATATTGAGGTGCTTGGTGTATTGAGAGCTTGGTGTATTTAGGGTAAAGTGGGTCTAATTCTCGTGAATGGCTCAATTTCTCTGCGCGTACATGAAGTAATGGCAATAATGCCCGGAAATGATTGCCATCCTTCTGTCGCTTTAGGCATTAAGGGCGTCGCTTTAAGCAGTGAGCAATGTCAAGTTTTCTTCTTAACCATTTATCTCAACCGAAGACTTCCCTGCTGATATTTCCCTGAAGGAGAAAAGTGTGCTCAATCTGGGAGCATTTTGAGGGAATTAGCTCATCCGTTCAGACGTAAATGAAATGCACTGCACCCTTCGAATCGGTCTAAATATAAAATGTATACGTATATTGTAATGTATTGTGATGTACTGTAACGTATTGTAATGTACTGTAATGTATTGTAATACATGATTTAGACCTGGACTTTCGGGTGACGATCGTCGCTCGAGCCCAAAGGTCTCACGATGGCAGCAAAAGAAAAAGGAAGAATCTCGCGCGCGAAACCGCGGAGAAAAAAAAAACCTCGTACGGGGAGGAGGACAACCACGTCTGAGGGCAACCACGTCTGAGAGCGACGGATCGTGGAAGCAGTCGCGAGCCTCAAAGGTGGCTTCAGATCAGACGGATTTCCAGAAGTCCGGCTCCCGAGATCGATCCGAGATCGATCAGGATCGGTAAAATTTTAGGAACCGGCCCAAGAAGCGAGGAAAGAGTCGTCAACAATATCAGCAGAGTTTTCGACCGAGTTATCGACGGGCTCATCGCATTTTTTTTTTTCAAGCTCGAACTTGAAATCTGAAAGAACCCGAGCCGATAATTATTTAGTTGGCTCCATCGTTACATCAATACGTTACATCGTTACAGTCCATCGTTACTGTTTCGTATTTTCGATTCCGACCACGAAATGGAGAAAATGCTGGGTTGCCACAAGGTTGCCGAATGAACAGGGTTGCCGAATTAACAGGGTTGTCCGCGCCCATAGATTTCGCAACCCGCATCGCACTTTCGCCGCCCGTGTCGAAAAGATTGCTTGCACATTCGCAATGATTCTAAATTTGGCAAGCCGAATCGGAGAGGTTGCCGATTTAATCGGATTCCGTTTAACGTCGGCCGTCGGCCGTTGGCCGTCGACGTCGGCCGGAATCGAGAAAGACGCAGTAATTATTAATAAATCCATTTCGGGGAGAAACGAGGGACATTTCCCCCTTTTCGCTGCCGCCGTTTCCGCACTGCGAGAAGTGGTTGGCGATAAATGGAGTTCGGCCGGTTCCGCGAGCCGATTGGTCCGCTCGAAATTTTCGTCTCCATCGAGTCGCGAATATTTTCCGCTTGCGGAAGGCCGTCGCGAAATCGAACAAAAGAGGCGGAGAGGCGCGTCGCCGCCTCGCAGCTGCCGGAAGCGAGACGGATGTCCACCTCCTCATCCACCTCCTCATCCGCCTCATCCGCAGGTCTCATGCAATATTGAAGTCCCCTGTCATGTTTCTTTCATGGAGCATTTCGCCAAGCGAGGGAGATTATGCTCGGGGACTCGAGGGAATTCCCTCGCGACGGGAACCGCCTGATGTTTTGCATCAGGACAGAAATACCGAGAAAATTATTCATAAAAATACCGAGAAAAATACCCTCAATACCTGGCCAAGCAGACTAAAATGATGGATGCATCCGGCCCTCTCCCCTCCATCCTCCCTCCCTTCCCCTCCCCCCTCTAAAGTGCTCAGAAGGATGCATTACGATGATGCCACTGTGCCACGGAGAAGCATCCTTCGAGATGTGATCGATGGTCGGTTTATACAATACGATTGCGGCTCTAATTCCTCTTCGAATCGGCTCGGATCGCACCGAAACGACGCCGTTTCCCGCGCGGACCGGAAGCCCCTTTTCCGGGCCGCGTTCCGCCTCGCCTCACGGAGAACGTGAGTCCCCTCACCTCGTCTCGCAGAGAATGGGATCCCCGTGATGGAGGAGGAGGAGAAGCAGCGGCCGGGCTTCCTCGGCGGGATCCTCAACATCTCGGTGCCGAAGGGGAAGGAGGCCGTGCTGCAGTGCCGGGTCACCAATCTCGGCCACTTCCAGGTCAGTCCGATTGCTCTCGTGCCAGATTGCTCTCGTGCCAGATTGCTCTCGTGCTCGGGTGCTCTCGCGTTACGTTCTTTCGAGATGTCGAATTGAGGTTTGTAGGTAGAAGCAAATCAGGAATCGCTTGCCATTTGGTTGCCATTTGGTTGCCATTAGGTTTTGATTATTATTTGCCCATGGGGAAACCCAACAAGCCAAATGGCTAGGAAATGAAAAAAGAATAATGCTGAAAAAGAATAGCTTAAGCAATCGGGGAAAATGGAAAGGATAATGTTATAATATTCTTATTAAGAGAAAGGACAAAGTCATTCATCTGTAAGGTATAAATTAAGAAGATCCGAATTTCCTATTTAAAAAAAAAAAGTAATTAAAAGGTACTCTATCGAAAGAGGAAACTAGACCCAGACGCAGTGGACTTTTATCAATAATATTAATATATGGTATATACAGTATATATACCATATATTAATATATATATATGTTGATCCAGGTGGGTTGGATCCAGGTGGACACCCAGACGATCCTGACGATCCACACGAAGGTGATCACGCATAACAACCGGATCTCCGTGAGCACCGGGGAGAGCGGCCACCTGTGGAACCTCCACATCCGGAACATCGGAGAGGGGGACGCCGGATGCTACATGTGCCAGATCAACACGCTCCGGATGCAGAAGCAGACCGGATGCCTCGACGTTCACGGTACGACCCTCAACCTCATCCGTGAATCCTCATCCATGGATCCTCATCCGTGAATCTCGGATGAGGATGCAGAAAGAGTCCCGTCGAGTTTTTTATGGAATCCTGTAGGAATTCTATAAGAGTCCTACAGGATTCCCAAAGGAATCCTACAGGTTTTTTGGGGCTTCAAAAATTAATGGGACTTCTATAGGACTTCTCCATAAGGGCTGTAGTAAAAAAAAAGATGGTTTCCCGGGAAGCGCCCGAAACGATCGGAGTAACGAAGCAGGTTCCTGACCCGTCGCAAGTACTGAGTACCTAGTACCATCTCTTGAGCCATCCTGAGTACCAGTACTTTCAGGAAATTGCGAAAGCAGGCTTGCAGCGATTCTGGACCTCATACCGTTCTCACTTCTTTTCCCACACGATTCCTCCATTGAGGGAATTTCCCCATTGAAGGAATTCCGAGTGCAATTCCAAGACGATGCAAGAATGGGGGAGAGGGGG